>JAOBAT010065871.1:0-41800 GCA_026413305.1 Hydrozoanthus tunicans
CTGTTGACACTTCGTTGTTACTATTATCAACAGATAACTGATAAACACTGTTGACACTTCGTTGTTACTATTATCAACAGATAACTGATAAACACTGTTGACACTTCGTTGTTACTATTATCAATAGAAAACTGATAAACAATGTTGACACTTCGTTGTTACTATTATCAACAGATAAATGATACACACTGTTGACACTAAGTTGTTACAATTCTTAAATGATACACAGTAGCACCGTAGCAGAGTTGAAAACGCAGACAAAACAGCGACAAACCCGCATATGAGCAAGTATACTGTGTAAAAAAGATACTGCAGTCAAATATTAAACTCTATAAGATACATATACATACATTATATTTCATTCCCTGTACGACTTTTCGGTGAAATTTACGAGGAAATTTTTACAGGTTAGTGAGCATTTTGTAGTGTTTTCGAAAACTATATGAAGAATAACCAATGCATTGTATGGCGTTAGAGATTTTGTAATCACCTCTATCTATTTCATTTATACCAACTTTTCAACCTCTCAAACAATCTACTAGAACACCTGCAATATTCTTATCTATTTGTATAAGTACGAAAGTGTACTTGCTCTCGTAATATAAGACAAAAGGCACTTGAAAGTAAATTGTTTGATGTCAATAAATAACACGTAGGCAAACATAGACAAACCCAAAATACAACGTAGCTATGTAGCTCACAACACAATTGAAAAGTGAAACTAATGGTTGAAACAAGAAAGGACTGCAGGTGGGTGGGGTGTGTTGCGTTTCCACCCAACTGCTATAGAACTGCGGCCTTGAAATAATTGAAAACGAGGACAGCCTGCAACGTTACTGACGTACAATACTTGCTTACTGTGTATTGTAGTAATTCTCTGGCTTTCTACTTCTGTTATGTCTTACGAGGCGAGAACAAATACCCCTAAAACAACAAGAACACAACAAGTCAACTGTCGAG
The DNA here is from genome assembly GCA_026413305.1 of Hydrozoanthus tunicans. Taxonomy (NCBI): domain Eukaryota; kingdom Metazoa; phylum Cnidaria; class Anthozoa; order Zoantharia; family Hydrozoanthidae; genus Hydrozoanthus; species Hydrozoanthus tunicans. The sequence continues at coordinate 961 of JAOBAT010065871.1, forward strand.
GACTCCGCTTTCATGTTCAAATCGTTTGTTTTACTTCAAAAACGGCGTTCGATTCCCTAAACAAACAGCATGTTAGATCATTCGTTAGAAGGCAGGGTGACACTCTCCCACACGGTCAACGGAAAAGAGCGTTTAACGATTTTCAACTAGCTTTTCCAATTTCAACATCTTGCTTTTCAACTGATTAAACCATTGCATGTTTATTTTTATTATTCTTTTAATGAATTATTTATTCTTTTTTGAGTCGATTTAATTATCTTCTTAGTTTTTAGGTTAAGGGATCAAACTGTTATCATTAAGACACCTTCTGTTAATCGCACGTGAAACTTTTCAGCGAGAATAAGCTTTTATCAATTAACCTATCAATCAATCAATAATTATTCAGTCAATCGATCAATCAATCAATCATCCATCGGTCAATCGATTATTCAATCAATGAAACGATCGGTCAAATCAATCTAGCAACCACCAATCATTTAACCAATCAACCCATCAGCAGTGTCAGCCAACTCAATCGATACTTAGCAACTGCCTTATGACACAGGATCTCGCCAATGCGTGTCTGATTCTGATGTTCTGATTCCATTTCCTGATAGTTTAGAAGGCGACTGTTTATAAAGCCACTTCAGTGTTTGAACTTTACTCGACAGTACGGAAGCCAAAATAGTGGATAGGCCATAAATAAAAACACCAGCCTATTGGCCTACTTTCTTCACTAACAATTTTGTTTCATGGAAATACTGGAGAAACTGGATCACAAAACCACTGACTTTGAAAGCTGCAATCGAATACCATAAATGGTTTAACTACTCTCGAAATTAGAACTTGTTTCAACAATAGAGGCCAAAGGGCAGATTAAGCTTACATAAGATTGCAAACACCTAGAATGCAGTAGTGGAAATTTTCGATCTCTAAACACGTGCGAAGAACCAAATGGTAATAAACTGAAATTGCAGATAACGAACGAGCTTCTTTCTGGCAATAGCTAGTTCGAAGTATCGTAATAACCCGTTTAGAGTTGCAACTATCAGATCAGCAAGGCCTCAAAGGTCTCTAACACAAAAACGCATCTCTTCCAAGGATTTTAAAAGAGACGAAAGAGAGAAATTTATTGTCACTTCGATTTAGAGTGTAGCTACAATCAAGTTTTTTATTACTGAACATAATGAGCCAAACATTGCATATACTCTGCCCACAAATAAAGTAACTCCGGGATACGTATCGCCATTGATACTATTTACAATACAAATGTATATTACACGTTTTGAACGCTTAGTCAAGTGTTGATACTTCATATAGTACTAGATTATCCGCCTCAAACAACTTTTACACACAACTTGCACGAACCAATACACAAATAATTCTATCCCGAGTCTGTGTCCGTCTGTGGAACAAAACTCCAGAAGATTTGAGGAGGATGCCAAAGGAAAAGTTTAAAGAAAAATAAGATCATTTTTAATTAACAATTTAGAAAAACTAGGTTACATTGCTGAAATCTCCAAGCTGGATTTCTCATATCCATTACCTTAATTAAACATTTTGTAATTAGGTTATTTTGTTTTCTTTATGTTATTTTAGTATAGGCTATAACTAATTTTTGTTGTTATGATTCAAATTTTAGATTTGTATTTCTTTTCTTTTAGACACTTTCAGTTTACTCAAACACAAACCTGCCTCGATTAGCAATGCTGCTTGCGGGTGTGCAGGTAAAGCAGCAAGAAATACAAATACTTGAAATTTCAGAATACTTTATATCTACAGAGAGTTTAACTCCAACCTTGACTTTGCCGCGTTTGGACTACAGGTATTTAGAACATTAAAAAGGTTAACACTGAAACCAGCCATGGTTTTAGACGAAGGTTTCCACGTAGATTAGTATCAAGTCAGAACTGAGGTGGAGCCAAATTTTTGAGCCGAACGTCTATAATTTTTTAGAATCAAAGACACACCTAGTATACCATATGATATTTAGAACAGTTTTTATGTTACTTTTAGGATATTCAACTTTTGTTTCTTAAAGAAACAGTGTTACAAAAATTTATCAGCGCTCAGCTGATAAGCGCGTTATGCTGTTTGCCTTTGCAATGCTTTGACAATTTTTTCCATTTCAAAAGATTAAGACGACAGAGTGATTTATTCAGAAGCATGCTGTGCTTAGTAACGTGGCTAGAAGAGTTTAGTGCTATATGTTATCAAAATTAACCAAAACATCTTCCAAAATGATAGCTCTCTAACAAGCTCTACTCTCTCTCTATTAACCCCCCCCCCCCTCCCCCAAAGGGGAACTTATTAGAGGTTTTACCTTGTGCTAAACATGGTACATAACACAACTTTCTCTGTCACTTGAGCAAATAACTTGCGATATCGCAAAGCATTGTCTATCTACATGTCCCATCACCTGGTACTATGAACTACGGTTGGTGAACGTTCAAACGAAAAGAAGGACGAGAAAACCAACCATTGCAAGGTAAACATAGCAATTAACATACTAAACAAAGATGCCATTCGTGTACCAATGGTATAGAAAGAAACAAATTTTTTGTATCTAGTTAAAGTTTTCGAAAACCATTATAGAAAATGGGTCTCCAAGATTACACCCCTTCACCCCGCTCCTGTCACCATGATAGGAAAAAAGAGCCCAATTACACCTGTTTGCCCCGCTCCTGTCATCATGATATGGCGTAAATGTTTAAAAACTAAATGTCGGTGATACTTGTGACAGCTTTACAGTTAGGATATGCTCAATATCATGTACTCTTTCTGCAACATGACTGCGTGACAATAACAGTTATCTTGCGTGACAAGTTAAGTATGTTGTGACATCTATAGTACCTGTCCTTGGACCTCTTCTTCTTTCTGCAGAATTTGCTGAGCTTGCTTTGGGGAGAATCTCACGATGGCGGTGAGCACCTTCGCCATTTGCTAAAGAACGCAGAAAAACATCAACTGACTTGGGAAACAGGCAAGGAAGCCTTTCTTTAGAGAAGGATCTTAAGCATGAATACAACACATGGCTCTAACTTACAAAACTAACAGATTAAAACTTTGGGAAGCAAAAACTTGTCAAGGCTGTACAACAAATTCATAAGTGCTAGACACACTATAGAGCTAAAACTCCAAAGTTTGAATGAAGTTAACGAACTGTTGCCTGGGTTTGTATAAAAGCTTCAGTCATTGTCTTACCAATCGTTGCCGCCCCATCATGTACTGGAACAAAATATTTCGTAGGTACTGAAACACAAACACAGTAAGTTAGTTAGCATACTTGACGGTACTGTCAATAATTTACTCGACATTAACTCAAAGCAATCTGTTCAAAACACTTCCTATACTTACCTCAAATTCCATTGGCTCTGCAACTGGTGAACTCGGGGGCTGTGGCTGCCCTTGATAGCCATCTGAGAGGGGATTGGACACCACATGAAGCTGAGCAGGTCGACCACTGGCATTTTTTACTGGTGAACCCAACTGATCGATCTAACACGAAAAGGAGCGTAAACAAAACGTGTCTTTTCATGATTTTGAACGAGATGCAAAGTACTAAGAAAATGGAAATTGAATGAAGAACAAACTAAAATTACTTGTTGTCGAAGGGCTTTCTCTCTTTCCTTCAATGTTCCAACTTCACTTCGAAGTCTGGTAATTTGCTCCTGAAACATGTCACGCATAACTTGTCAATTACATACGTGTCTGGCGTGACTTAAGAATCAGAAAGTCAGAATTAACTAATCAAAACTATTTGTTTGGCGTTACTTAACAATAATTCGCAGGATCATTTACTTGTCACATGTGACTTGCTCACCACATGAAAGGCGTGGCTTATCAATCAGACCTTACATGTTAATCAAACGTCAGGTACTGATAACATGCTAGACCCATCAGTCAAACATAAGGCAATCACATGTCGGGCATATCAACCAAATATCATAAACAACTGCACGCCAGGAACATCAAACAATGCCATAAACCAAACATTTGCCAGGTACATTAATCACGCGTCAGGCATATCATTCAAAGTCACAGACCAACCACATGCCAAGCAAGACTGAACAAATGCCATGACTATTTTTTGTACGAACTGGTTAGGAAACCAATGTTGTAAGTCTTTATTCGCATTTTTTTTTTGGTCTTGAACCTGCACAAAATGGGAAAAACACAAAAGGTTTTGAAATGCGAATCAACAGGTGGCAAGGCAAAACATTCTCACTGGCACATGAAACAAAGAATGTGCAGGTCCGTTAAACAAAACAATGTATCTTTGTAGATTCTTTGTAAATTTCGCTTTTGAGGTTTGTCACTTTTCCTAACCAGTCCGTATAAATTAACTATGAACTGCGTTACGCGTGGCTAATGAACAAAATACATAAAACAATTTATAAAAAAAGTACCTCTAAGGCGGACTTGCTTGCATCGTCACCATCCTGTTGGTGGAAAACAAATACGCGTAACAACAATGAACTCTTAAGTATATCCAAAATATTCAAAAGACAGGGAAACATACGAAATGTTAGTTTTTTTCTTTTGCTATGTCTAAGAAAGATTTTTATGCTTCACGAGTTGCTACAAGAAGCTAAACATCTTACAAGGTAGAAACAAAGAAACCTAACCTCGAAACTACAACTTCAAATCTATAAGTCTCAGTCGCATCACTTTCAAGAGCAAACGAAGCAGAGAGCATTTTTGATCAGATCACCCTAACTGCTTAACACTACATACGCACACACACAATACTAAACTTAGGATTAAAGTTAAACCAAAGATCTTGCACAAGCACTTATTATTTAGGAAAAGGTTTTCAAGCATAACAACCTAGCATTGAAGTTCACGTTTAAAAATTAACATTCTAACTTTCAGTAGTAGTTTAAATTTTAGCTATCGGTCTGTCTAAGTGTAAAACAGACAGAATATCTAAATGGGTTACCGTATATGTGGGTATGACTCTAACCCTTGGTTACTGTATCTGTGGGTGTGGCTCTAACCCTTGGTCACTGTATCTGTGAGTGTGACTCTAACCCCCTGTGGCCCTATGTCCACTTACATTAAGTGACTGTGCTGAGCCAGCACGTTGTAACTGGCCTGGTTCAGCATCTAACGTTGTTGCACTCTGTGCTTGGATCAAGGCTTCTTTGTGATTCAACAGCTTTTTCATTTCGTTTTGGTTCTTTTTCATCTGTGTCTTAAGCTTTTTTTCCATGGCACTCAGTTCCGACTGTTTGTCTTTCACCATTGTAGCAATCTCGTTCTCGTATCTGCTCCGAGTCTCTTCAAGTGCCAGTGCATGACCCTTGTTCAAATTTTCCATATCCATTTCATTCTTCTTTGTTATTTCTTGGATTTTCTCATGGTAATCACTTTCCAGTTTTTCAAAAGCCTCTTTATGAGCTTCTTTCAGAAACTCCACCTCATTCAGTTGTTTCTCCGTGCTTTGTCGATAATTCAACATTTCCTGCTCTCGCAACTTTAACTCCTGCTTATGTTCTCTTATCTCTTCTTCGTATTTGCTAATTATCTCCTGTTCTTCTTTTTGCCCCTTCGCAATGTTGTGTGCTAGAGTTTCCTGACCTTCTTTCTCTTTCTCTGCATACTTTACCTGGAACTCCTTCAAAAGCTGCTTAATCTTGGAATTGTAGGTTAGTTCGTTGTCCTGTAGCTTTGCGTTCAAGCGCTTCTCCAGAGTCTCCATCTTCACATCGTGTTCCTTTCTCAAGTTCTCGACCTCCTGTTGTTGCTCCTCCTTCAGGGATTCCTCTTGCTCGCGCAAAGCATCCATTTTTTCGACTAGAATGTTCTCCAGTCTCTCCTCTAGCTCTCTCTTTTTACCCTCAAGTTCTTGAATCTTGTTAGAAAGCCCAGTTGCATCTTCAACCGACTTCTTGGAAACTTGCTCTAATTCCTGTACTTTTAAAGCTAACTCATTTTGGTGGTCGGTTTTTATATCTTCTAACTTCTTTTTGTGGCCGTCTAAGGCTTCTTCTAAACGAACTTGGGACTTTCCTAATAATTCCTTGGTACTTGCAAGTTCTATTGATTTTTCTTCAATTTGTGAAGTGAGCTGCTTTCGCAAGTTTGCAATCTTTCCTTCGGCTTTCTTTTTTATATCAGAAACTTTGTTGCGTAATTGTTCTCCAAAATCTTTTGCTTGTTTATCCAGCGCTTCTTCTTTTTCCTTCTTCAGGCACTGGCTTTTTTCTCGCAACTTTTCCTCAAACTCCTGCGCCGCTTCATTTGCTTGATTTTCAACAGTTTTTAGTCTCTCTTCAAGTTTACTTATATTGGTTTGCAGTTCTTCTTCTCTTTTGGTCGCTTGCTCTTTCACATCTTCCTTTTCTTTTAAAATGGCCGAAACATTTTCGTCAATTGCTTTCGTATTATTTTCAAAAGCGAGGAGTTTTAGTTTGAGCGTCTCTTCCCTGTTCTCAGCCTCTTGGAGTTGGTGTTTAAAGCTAGACACAGTCTGAAGCTGTTCTTCTTCCGTACTCTGTAACTTGTCGTTCAATAATTTAACTTCTGAGTCGAGTTTCTCTACACTTTCTGTTGCTTTCTTCTTTTCTTCCTCAAACACTGTGTTGTTACTCTTCAACATTTCCTTTGCTTTTTTTAGTTTGCTTGTTAATTCACTTATCTTTTCCTTCATTTTAGTCATTTTTGAGTCCGATTCTTTAAACTCTCGAGCTTTTTGTTGCTTTAACTCCTCTAATTCTTGAACGATGGCGTCCTTCTCTTGCTTCATCTGTTGCGACTCTCCCTGCTGCTGTTGAAGAAGGTTTTCAATTTGCGACGAATATCTTTTCTCAATTTCGTCACACTTAGCTTGCGCCCTTGTTGTCGTCTCTTCCATTTCTTTTGAATGCTTCTCTCTAACGTGTTCCATGTTCTTTTGAAGCTCGCTTGAAGCCAATTCCGAGGTCTGTTTGCGTTCAATATCCATTCTTTCAAACTCAGTCTTTAATCTCTTCTCTTCTGCAATGAACCTGACTTTGTTTTCTTCCGCCTCTTGACTAATCTTTTTCAGCTCCTCATTATGTTTCTTTTTCCACTCGTTCATTTCATCTTGAAAACTTTTCTCTTGCAAGTCGAGTTTTGACTTACTTTCCTCAAGAAGGTTCTTCAGCTGAGTAATGTTCTCTTCATATCTACTGTTCTTCTCTTCCAGCTTACTAACAACTGTTCTAAGTTCTTCCAGTTGCGTGCTAGCTTTTTTCTCAAGCTGTTTTAAGTCCCGAGCGTGCAACGTTTTTATTTCATTAACTTCAGAACAACGGGTACTCTGATTCTCTTCCCTCACCTTGTTCAATTCCAATTCATGGCTTTCTTTCAAGGTTTTAATTTCCTCATTTTGCCTTTCACAAAGACTCTTTAAACTGTTAATTTCAGTTTGATGCTTTTCCACGGAGGACTGATTCTGTACGTCTTTCTCCTCTAATCCTTTTTTGAGAGACGATATTTCTTTAACATGCTTTTCTTTTAATTGATTAACTTCGATGCTATGGTTTTTTCGAAGCTTCTCCATTTCCAGGTGCTGCTTCTCATACACTTCACGCATTTGAGCCATTTCACCTTGATGAGAATCTGCTAAATCACGCAGCTTACTTTCGAAGCTATTCTTGACTTCTTCCATCTCTTGCTTGTGAGTGGCCAAAACCTCACCAAGGTTTCTTTCCGACTCAGACTTCAGTTTTTCTTCGGTACTTCGAAGAGAGTTCAATTCTGTTTCTTGTTGTTGTGCAAAACGTTCCATTTCTTGCAAAGAATTCACCCTCATATCTTCAACTTCCTGTCTGTGGGCTTCAACCAGTTCCACTATTCTTAAGTCAGTTTCTCGTTTTGCACTGTCAAGATCAGTCTTAAGCCTCTTGTTTTCGTCCAACAACACTTTCAACTTGCCCTCTAACGTATCATGTTCTTCTGTAAGTTGAACCAATCTCTGCTGAAAATCTTCTTCTTTTTCCTGTAAAGACTTTGCCTTACTCTTAAGCTCGTTATTTAGATTAACAATCTGGTTGCCCAAATTTTCCTCTTTTTCTCGAGACTCTGTCATAAGTTTCTCCATCACCTCCTCGTTTTCCTTTCGGATACTGGCGATCTTCTTCTCCCAGCCAATATTTAGTTGTCCAATTTCTACTTGGTACCTCTCTTCTAGATTTGCAAGTTGTTCTTTCCTTGTAGCTTCTAAACTAGCTGTCACATCTTCAATTCCAAGATCTTTTTGTTTTAGCAATTCATTCATTTTATCTCTACTTGATTCTTCCATTTTACGCAATTTCTCTTCAAAACTCTCTTTTGCTTTAATTTCCATTTGCTTACATTCTTCTTCTAGTTGTTCTTTTTCTTCTTTGTGCTTTTTAGCTGTTTTTTCGGCATTTTCTTTCATATTTTTCAATGCATTTTTTAAGTTCACAAGCTTTTCATTCCGGAGGGTTATACTATTCGAAAGCTCCTCGACAACTTTTTCATGTTGCTCCGTTTTATCACGTATTTCATTTGTCAAACTATGTTTTTTATTGTTTAATTCCTCAACTAAAGCGTTTTGTTCCTTCAGAGTGTCTTCAGTTTGTCTTACCTTGTTTTCTAATTCTGTAATAGTCCGGGAGCTCTGGTTCCTTTCGCTATTAACTTGTTCGTTCAAGCTGTCACTCTGCACCCTTAGTTCATCCACGAGTTTAGTCTTTTCATTAATTTCAGTCCTAAATTCCCCTCGCATTTTCTCAATTTCGAGTTTTCCTTTTTCTTCAGCGAGTAGTTTCTCTTCTTTGAGTTTCTGAATTTCACTCAAAAAGTCTTTTTTAATCTTTTCAACTGTATCGGCATTTTCCTTATGGCAAACCTCTATCTGTTCTTTTAGTTTCTCCTCTCGTTTCTCAACTTCTTTCAAAGAGTTTTGCAGCCCCTCATTGAAGTTTCTCAATTCCTCCACAATTAGTTGTTCTTCCTTAATTTTCTGTGTTTCCTGCTGTAGCTGCGACTTCAGCTCGCTAAGTTTGCTTTCTTGGTCTCTTTTCAGTGTTTGGTTTTCTTGTTGAAGGGATCGCTCCTTCTCCCTTACTGTGTCTAATGTTTCCTGCAGCACTTTGGTAGTTTCGTTTGCTTTACCGAGTTCACATTCAAGTTCTTTCGCTGCATTTAACTCCTGTTCTTTTTGGGATTGCAAAACTTTAGTCTCTTCTTCCTTTCTACTGTTAAAACTACTTTCTAGCTCTCTTATGCGACAGTTTGCTTGTTTGTGCACCTGCTCTATTTCCTGGTCTTTTTGTCGCTTCAACTCTTGTAACTTCTTCTCCAGCTCTTTAGCATAGTAATCTCGCTCTGTAAACTTCCCTTTCAAGTCAACAAGCTCCCTTTCCTTTTCTTTGAAACTATTATTATAATTCTTAGCGCTATCGGCTAACTCAGCGTCTTTCAACGTCTGAACTTCTTTTAATTTTGCATCTTTTTGAGAAACTTTCTCTTTCAGTTGTTGAGCAACATTTTGCAGTTCTGTTATTTTACTCTCAAAATTTCTTGTACTTTCTGCTTTAGAGGATAATGATTCCGCTTCAATATTTTTCATTTTCTCTTCCAGGTCTTTAGCGTAAGTCTCTTTTTCTGCGAGTTTATTCCTGAGTTCTTTTATTGCTTTCTTCATCTCCGTGGCTTTACTGTCAAGCCGTTTACTAACTCTCGCAAGTTCGGACTGTTTCTCTGTTTCAAATTGTTTTACTTTGGCCTCCAATTCTTTTGCATGTTTTTCTTCAAACTCAGAAATTTTCTGTTCGTTCTTCTTGATCGTCTCCGTTAACTCAGAAACTTTGTTTTGGTGAGCTTTCTTAACCTTCTGAAGCATTTTCTGTTGTTCCTCTTGTTTCTCCTTTAACTGGTTGTTGTGTTGTTGGACCAACTCCCCGACTCTGGCCTACAAGAGACATAAATTAATGTAAAGTTCTACATGTCCTGAACATGAGGTATTCGATAACAGCGTGGTGAGTTAAGGTTTATTGGCTCAAAAGAGGCGATGGCGAAGAATCTGAACCTTAGAGCATTGCCTTTGCCTTGTGACAACTGGACGCCACCCTCATATGGTTTTACACACTATGTATATATACAGCGACTCCCGAAAACTCCCCGGAACCAGTAGGGTGTAGAAAAACAGTCCATGTGACTAATGCCAGTAATGGCAAAGTAACTCAAGCTGTCAGCACCGCAAATTCACGTACGAATCAGTGTATTAACCCCCTCCCCCCCCCCCTCACAATTCAAAATTTTGCCAACAACTTGGCCTCGCTGACTCCTCACCACCATTATGAATAATGATGCACGGAAAAGAGTTACAGTTATAGTTGCTGTTTGTTGACATTTTACCTGCTCCTGGTCAACCTTCTGTTGAAGCTTAACAAGGCGTTGTTGTGCACCTAATAGTGAAAACAAAGCAAAAGTCAGGCAAGCTTGTAAAGCAATGCACTCACGTTTACATGGTCTTACAAATAGAATACCTATTGATACGTTGACACTAATGTGTGTTCGTTAAGTGTCCTTTGGTAAGGGTCGTTTATACATATCGTGCAGTGTTCAGGAAGTCACTAACTCATACACACCCTTTTTAATATGAACAAATTAAATCAAATTAAAGATACAAATTCACTTAAGACTACCTTTAAAGGTATAAATAGGTTTGGGTAAAACAATCTCGTTTTGCAGCCAATTCAATTCATTATTTGTTGCCCTGTGAAAAAATGAAAATCTGAAAGTGTCCTTATTGCCCTTTTAAGTACTAATTGTTAAAAAAACAAGGCTGATCCTCGTTATATTTCTGGGTTCTGTACGATAGAGTTATCCCAGTTCCCGTTCGTAACCTATGGCACATTGCCGCTTGACGCAGCTCTCATCATTTGAGTAAGTCCCATTTTAGATCCTTAAGTATGCTAATCACACTCTCTTTTTGGTTTTTGTAGTTTCCAGTTAAAAAGCGGGATGCTTCTCATTGTGCTCTTTCTAACGAGCCTTTGACTCCTCGTCCCAGTTCAGTTCAAAGGCCGATCAGCACTAACCTAGAGTTGATCATTACCAGGGCCCAGTTCAGTTCAAAGGCCGATCAGCACTAACCTAGAGTTGATCATTACCAGGGCCCAGTTCGGTTCAAAGGCCGATCAGCACTAACCTAGAGTTAGGTTTTAAGCTACGTTCTTTCTTCCAACCTTACACAGAATGATTCGAGCTTTAATTCGGAATTTGAAATTGGAGTTACCCTGTTTGAATTATAAATCGTATTGATTGGAAAGTGCTGTTAGTTTTGTGCGAAAACAACTATTGGATGTCCTTTTTTTCTTACTAACTGAATTATACAGCGCCAAGTTATTCAAAACAAAATTTCAGAAAACAGATTGATACGATTAAGTGCTGTGAACAACAAACTGTTTAAACCTAAATCAGGCGAAGACTGAATATCTTCAACAATAACTCTAGGTCAATTTTACATTTGGCATGAGATTGTGAACCGGTTGTAAAACCATGGAAAGCATTTACTTACTTTCTCGTTCCGCTTGAGCCTCTTGAAGTTTTGCTTTTATTTCAAGAACCAACGAACTTTGCTCCTTTTCGGACTGAGAGGAAACACTCTTCAGATCTTCGATCACATCTCGTAACTGTTGCAGCTCTTTCTCTTTCTCCTTTAACGCTGCTTCTTTTTGCAGCTCCTTCTCATCAACAGCGATCTCAATCTCCTTAACCTGGGGGAATTAGTTGCGGTTAAACGTTTAGTTTTTGTTCTTCTCACATATTCAGTAAGTGAAAACCTTTTAGATTTATAGGTAATGGATATACTACAAAAACTGGCTTTAAAGCTTTCTTGAATTAGAAGAGCAATACTCAAAACTTCACTCAGCAAGAAAATCAAAATAAGTTATGATAATTGAAAACTTATGGTACCGCATAAGTAAAACAAAACATTATGTGCAAGGTTTCTCAAATTAAATATGCAGGATTTATCAAATAAAAAAAATTGTTTCTAACGAGATAAACAAGAACAGTAAAAAACAAAAGAAATCTCAACCCTTTAAGAAGGGCAGGTCGTTAATAAGGTACATGACACGAATATTACAAAATTTCCTGTTGGCAGCTTTACCAACAAGGTGAATTACATATCTGCTGTATCATATGTTCATTCTTACATTCTTACTGTGAATGATTTACTTAGAAAACGAAAAAGATTAGAATAAGTGTTGCTCTACACAGTTATAGTGTTCAGATGCAGGAGTGTTACAAGAGAATGTTGCATCAAAACGCTACTGCAAAGGTACAAGAAACGCTTGTCAGCACAGTAAACAAGAAACTTTAAAAGTAGGTTCAACGGTTCAAAGCCGGAAGCATTGGTAGGTTTGTACCTCCAGGCACCTGTAAGGAACAACGAACAGACACTAAAGATAAGTAACAGATAATTATTCCTAAGGAATGAATCATGTGTAAAGTTGGACGTAACTAGGTTCTCACTTTGATGAGGGAACTCCACGCTCATACTAAGAAGCAATATTTCCGTTTTGAATTAGAACATATCAATTAACATTGAACGCAAATAGGCTCTTTGTATGTGACCACATCTGTACCTTAAATCAAGCAGCAACGACATAACGGTACCTTAAATTTCGAGTAACAGAACGTTGAGTCATGAAACCCTACCATCTAACTAAGGTTGACCTGGTTGATCTTTGCATCTTGTGGTAATGTGACCACATCTGTACCTTAAATCAAGCAGCAACGACAAAATGCTATCCAGAAATGGAAAGAGCAGTTGATATTAGTAAAATGGTAAGTTTTCAGCTTTTGACCTTAAACATGTCAGTAATTCGGCGACTAAGGTTGACCTGCTCTTTCCGTTTCTGAATACATCTTGTCATAGCTAATTAATTTAAGGTAGTTGTGGTCACGTGACCTCTACACTTACCAAAAAACAGACGCTGATGATGCAAGCGTATAGCGCTGACAGCACATAACGAAAGTTATGATGAACACTACGTACGGCGGTGAAACGTCAAAGCATATTGGTATTGACGCAAATCTAGACGTGCGTTCCCAACTTACCTTCTCATCAAACTGCAACCTCATCTGTTCTTCCTTGGCAGACAAGGTGGATTCCAGTTCCTGGTTCCTCTTCAGCAGCGCTTTTTCCATCTCCTTTTGCTTCTGTGCGATCACCTCTTCTAGTTTATCATTCTTATCTTTCTGCATGAGCGCTACCACCTCAGCTTTGTCTCTCTTCAGTTCATCAACCAACACTCGCCTCTCTTCAACACAACAAACACTGGGTCAGATTCATCGCAAGTTCAGCAAGATAACGAATGTTTTGCGATAAGACATTTTGCAAAGATCCCAAAGGCAATATCGAAAATCTATTATCCGCTTAATCCTAGCTAAGGAGATCAACAAAGTTCATATCAAGACACTTGGCAGTACATGCACCTTTATCTTCAGCAGCAGCAAGTTTCTCAAACTTCACTTTCCATTCCTGAACTTCTCTCTCTTTTTTCAGTTCTGCCAGCTCTCTCTTCTTCTCTGATTCCTCCAAAGCTTTGTCCATTTTGTTGAAAAACTCATCCTTTTCTTTCTTCATCTGCTCAATGGCTGCTTCTTTCTCTTGTAAAGCCTAAAAAAGGGGGCGGGGTCACGCCAACTTAGTTTATTGTTAGTTAGTGCACAGAGTAACAACAAAAATATATAAGTAATATAAAACAAGAATTGTGGTAAACTATGATTCACAAAATCCCAAAAAGCTTGAGATACGAACTGTCAGAACTTTTTGATGATGATTGCTGTTCACATTATTACTTTTCTAAATAAAAGCTCTGTTTACCCAACATTATTTTAAAGGATTGCACAGTATTTGACATACAGAATCCGTTATGTGTTGAACAGATAAAGTACGCGATATTTTCCTCTTCCACAGGCTGTATTACAAATCAGAAAACAATGCCAAATGGATGACCTCACATAAATAACTACATCTTCTACTAATCCAGTTCCATCCGACTTCTCCTTCAACAGAATTATTAGCACTTCTTACAGTATGCTACTCCACCACAAACCTCTTTCACAGACTGCAGTTCAGTTACAGCATCTTCTTTATCCTTCATGGTAGTTTGCAAGTTGGCCATCATCTCCTGGAGAGCTGTCTTCTTCTCTTGCTCCAGCCGCAGGATCAAACTCTTCGCTTCCTTCAGCTGACTGGTGGTTGTTGCTTCCTGTTCCTACAAGAACAGAGGTTCATGTTGGTAATCAGAATAGAGCCTCAAGTTACTGTAGTGATCAACCCAACTGAGTACTTTGGAGATTTTAAAAGCATTCAAGTTTTCTGTTTGATAGAAACAATATGAGGGTTGGGCTTGAGAGCCATCAAACAGAGAATAACTTCAATTAACTAAATACACTCTTTACACAATCAGCTTACCTTCATATCATTTACTGCTGCTTGAAGCCCATCAATCTGGTTTGACAAAAGTAAGAAGTGTCATGTATGCTAACACACCCAACTCAAAACCTAAAAAACCTTTACGTTATTAGCTGAAGGCGATCTCACAAGTTTGACGAACTTTCTTAAAGGGACCACTATAAACTCAAAATCACTAATGAATAACAGTTGTACTCAACGAAGACATCAATATAAAAAATGGTACAAATCCTATTTTGCTACAGTTAAATGAGTATGAGCAGCCATTATAAGTCACAGAAAAGAACAACACATTGATTTTTACTGATTTACGATCCTAGATAACGTGAGCTGACAGAATTCACACAGCCCAAATACTTTATTAGGGTAGTTGGGTTCACAGATAATCAAAGAGTTAGGGGCAGGTCCATACAGGGATGGAAACATAGACTCCAAGGTACAAGGGCACACTAGATATTGGGATTTAGAATAGGGTCCATAAAACGGCTGCAGCCACCAGTTCTAAAAGATACGCTAAATTTCATCTTAGCAAGTTCTGCTGTAATGTCTTAAAATTGCACAAAAGGAATGTTGCACTGCAGAGAACAGTTTTACCAGTTGTGTTAAAGATAATCTGAATAGGCTGATGTTATTTAGCATTTACCTTAATAAAGACAAACACTCAAACTTTAAGTTGAAAGTCTACCTTGTCTAAAAGTTTCTGCTTTTCAATTTTCTCTTCATCACTCTGGCATCCTGTTGTGTACAATCAGATCAATGAAAACCCAGCACTGCTTTAAACCTCTTGCATGTCAAACTTACTTCTGCTTTCATTGACACTAATAGTCACATACAGTGAATCTAAGCTCAAGAAGCAGCAAACTTTACCCCGAAAATCCCATTTTCTCCTCTGTCTATTCACTTCAAATGATTACCCGCTGAAGTGATCACAAACAAGGGGTATGGGAACTGGAACCTAACCTTAATGCAGGATTTGGAAATTGATGGAATGTTGGGGGACTGGGATCCAAGCCGGGTGCAGGGTATGCTAAAAGCTAAATCTTTTCTCGAGCCTAGGGCCGGCGCTTATCTCCAGCTCCTGTAGTGTTAAGCTGATGGGAGTCTTTTGACTTCCCCTCCACTGGACGCAGGTTAACTCACAGCAGAACTGGTACTCAATTGTACAGCTGAGTTGACTGGAAGAAAGTCAGGTGAAGTGTCTCGGTATGAGGACTAGGGTTCAAATCGGGTGCAGGGTTTGGGAATTGGGGTCCAACTAGGGTGCAGTGTATTGGGATTGGGGTCCAATTTGAGTGCAGGATTTGGGAATTGGGATCCAAACCGTGTAGAGCAGTTAAGATGTGACCCATACTGGGTGAGGAGTAAGAACAAAAGTTATAAAGCCAGCTCCTTGTTTTACAACTCTTTAATTTAACTAACACACCTCCCTTCCAGTGCATCAATGATTGTAAGTTCTGAGCAGCAAGATTTAAGTGAACACATGCACAAACCCTTCTATCAAATTATATTTACCAACCTAGACCAGAATCGTGACTGATAGTGTCAAAGTCGGAGGGTCGACTCCCTTGTTTCAACAGCTGGTTCTATTAAAACAATTTTCATTATAAGAGTTTACTATTGTACACACAGGCAGTTGCAAAATAGATACTTTGTATAATTACTGCTCAAACTAGTTTGACAAAGTTTCAAACATAGGCAATAAATCCAACATTCTTATTTTAACATTTGATGTAAATTTAAAAGGAAAAATAAAACTACAATTCATTGTACAGGCAATAGATGGCCTGACAGATATTTGTTTTTAATACCAAGGCAGTTGATGAAGAAGGAAATTATGTCATGTTTTCAGAAGATTTTAGGATTTTCAGAAGATTGAAGAGGGGAATGCTGTCAGTAATGAAGGAAGAATCTGAGGTATTACAAGGCATGCTAAAGGTGTGTCCTATCTAGAAGGGTCTGACACCATGTTCCCTCACAAAAGTTGAAAAAATCATAATTATTAAAAACAACCTGACATCCTGTAACCTGTGGAAATAAAACACAATTTTCTTTCCCTTGAAAAGGTATCCTAATTAAGTTTGTACTTCGAACTTCTAGTGCAAGGCTCACCACATCGTGGCAACCATTTAGAACTATGAAATGTGCATGAGGATACTACCTGTGTTTGCAAGGCCTTGATGATATCTTCCTTCTCGTCAAGGGACAGACGAAGAGTTTCTTCCAAATGCATCTTGGCTTGTTTTTCAAGCTCAATTGTCTGCAGTATGAATGTCAAAAGAAATCAATTCTATGATCATGTACTATGTATTAGTAAACCTCTGGAATTTACAGATTTACTCCTAAACCTACAATCTACAATAAACTATGTCAACAAAAATCTATTCTGTGGAGCAGTGCCCTTCTTACAATATTGTGGCCAAGAAAACAACTCAATTTTTCCAAAAAAGCATTTACCTCTTTCATTTCTGAAATTCTTCGCAGTGCCTTGTCCTGACTCTGGGTTAAAGTAGACTGGAAAAGAAAAATTAAATAGTAACTAAAATATATACTGTAACAGAATTTTTTCCCAAATTATTTATGAACAAGTGAAGGGCAACATGACATTTTCTTAATTAAATTGATACCTGCAACTTCTCATTTTCTTTCTGTAGAGTTTTATAGGCATCAACAACCTGCATAAGAAAGAGCACATTAATCTTAAAACATTTTGTTCTGAACGATCTATCAAGTGTGCAAATGAACTGAATCATGGTAGCAACTAGAGGCTTTCCAAACATACATTGCTGCCATTAAAATGAATGAGTGAATGACTGTAATGTGATCAAATTTGATTTGACAGCAGACCATATTGTGCTAATTACTAAACTGCTGAACAGCTAAACACAAGCCAAGTCTGTGGTTGGTTCATACTGTATAAGTTTTCGAAAACTCTTGTATATAGCTCTATATAGAAACAACTTGAACAAAGGGCTCTCACTTTGGACTCTCTCCAAGAGAGGTAAATGAAGAAATCAAACATTTTACAGTATGAAGTACTCAAAAAAATGGGCTCTCTCCAAAAAGGGCAATCAGCAACACCAAACCTTTTGTATGTAATGCAGCTCACACCAATTAATCTGTAAAGAGGAGAGCCATAGAAATGAAACTATAAAGATTGAGCTGCCTACGGACAATACACACACATAAACACACCTCAGAAAATCTTGTCTTGTAACGTGTGAGTACTCGGTCCTGCTTTCTGTACAGAGCAAGAAGCTCCTCTCTGTTAGCTGATTCAAGTCTTGGAGTTGTTGGTGTTATGGCCTCAGACTCTACATCTGACCGATCCCCTGAGAAGCTGAGGCTGGTGGGTGGTTCCCTCTTACTGCTGCTATGCTGTGGGGTGTCCCTATCACTGGAGTCTTGTCTACTTGGGCCATGAGCAGGGGTGCTCGAGCCCTGAGGTGGGGTGGTGGTGCCATTACTTTCAGCTTTTTGTCCATTATTAATGTCTTGTGACTTAGCAACCTAACATTGATAACACAAAGAAATCACATTGATAACTAATACATGATTACAAAGTTAAATATAATTCTGTTATCATACACTTCAGGTCATTACAATAGGTCCACACTGGTAAAACAACATACCCAGAAGACACGCCCTTGAAGATAGTTTAATACTGAAGTGAGTGAAACAAGAATTTACAATAATTGAATTTCTACTTCTGAATAACTTTAACATGTCAAGGAGAATTTGCACTTTCCAAAAAGCGTTGCATCTAAAACGTCTTCAGTTTGAATATGTGATGAAGCTTCTGCCAAGGCTTTAACTGTTACACTTTGTAAATTTATGTTTTTTAAGTTCTTAAAAGAACTTACTAAAATTGGTTCAAGTGTGATGATCATACTGAAACAATGTAAAAATGAATTAGCATCCTCTTAAGTGCTACTGAAGCCATTTTGTCTTTGGTACTCTAATGGCTGTAAGGCCTTTTCAACACTAAGTATTCAACTGTAAAAAAATGAATAAAAGTGCTTATCTGATAATCTTAAGCACCTGAAATAAGCATTCAGTGCAAAAGAAATCTAAAACATACAACACGATGTATGGCATCACTAGTCAGCTTGAAAGGACTCCAAGCTGCTCTATATTCATTTAGCATTTACAGTGAACTTGGCCACCAGCCATTTATACTTTGCCATGAACATAACATATTTGACCAGGAAAGTGAGACTGATCTCCCATATCAACAAACATGTGACATCACACATATCTAACGAGCTTAAAAAGTTCCATAGCTTTGGTTCTAAAATAGGAATTTTGTCTTCATAAATTCTTTGCAAAATTTGTTCTACAACTGGTAACAAGTGTCTAGTTGAAAATCAATATGGATCAAAAATTGACTGTAAGTACATTGTGAAGATTTTGCTTCAGTAACACTTCAATTAAGCTGCCTTAAAACTTGTTTTCATGACAGCATTACTTACAAGTATGCTTGCAAGTCTGTACATATGAATTCAATATGAACACGGGTCAAGTACTAAAATAATCATACTCGTCTGTCTTCTATTTTTATTAGTTGCCTCTGAAAAAAATATCTTAAAACCAAGCAATAACTCTAGTGTTTGTATATCTTATAAAACCAGCATAGAGTTTTAGTCTTTTACTTTGTCAATATTAGTTATTAGTCTTCAAAATTACCATCACAGATTTTTAGTACTTTAGTCTTCTTATATCAAAATATTTTTGTCTTCTTATATCAAAATATTTTTGTTGCTCTAGGGCGCATAAAAAAGCACTATAAGTGAATGAGGCCTCAACAGCAAAAATCAACTGAAACAAAACAAAAGGTGGTACATTCTATATAGAGCCTTTCCATAATAATGCTTAAAGGCACTTTACAATGATCAGTTTATTTCCTGCAGACCGTAAGCATTTAATTACACAGCAATTAATTATCCAGGGTGTACTCAAAGCAAACATGATGGGAGGGAGTAGAGTCCTCTCATATTTACTTGTCCTGTTTTCTCTATGATTCATTACTCATTACTTAAGTCCTATAACTTTTTGTGTAAGATATTTTGATGCCAAGTATTTTTTGGTCTATAATTTTAGGCTCATGCAAGTTTTGGGTTTGCAGTATTCAAAGCGCTAGCAGACTCCCCACCTCCCCCTGTTGCATATACTTCTGAGTATCCCCCCCTAGGTTTAACTGCTGGCATACAACATTTGCAGATTGGCTCAAAACAACTCAGTCATGGCAAGATTAACATGCATCATTTTTACATTGAATTAAATCAATGCAGAGCCATATTTAAGCCTACTTGCATTATTTGTTGACTGGGTAAAACCCACCAATTAAAACTTGATCATGACATGTATCATTCATACTGTACAACATCAAAATTTACTGCTTCATCCCACAAGCACAAGAAATTATGTGTACTTAAATCTTCACAATATCTAAGATTTATGAATATTATTCTCAACAAAAAACACACAAGCTAATAATTCTGATGGATTACAGACATCTTTTCAAAAGATAATCAAATCATTGCAAGGTAATTAACTCAAACAAACACGACACATAATTTATTTACATTTTGTAGTCTGTTGGTCACACAACTTCCTAATATGAATACCAGACTAAACATGCACGGTGTTCTTATATGTACTTCGCTTTCACTTGCCTCAAGAATATTGATTTCTTTTCCATTACAATTCTTCTTACAAGATTAAAACATGAAAGACTTAAATGTTGGCGTATTTCAACAAATTGAGGTCATATGTAACGCGCTTTGCTTTGTAAGCATGAACTACCATTGGCAGCATACCACGTCGTAGAGATTCTTTCAAGTTATCCGAACCAAAGGTTTGACAACCTAACAACATATTGGCAAGGTTCAAAAGAGAACTCGAGATACTTTCAAAACAATTTTTGTGTTTGAACAGGTACAACGCAAGCCTAACAACAAATAATGCGATTAAAAAGTTGTTGCTAGTGTTAAAACATGTGTCACTTTTAGAAACTACTTTAAGTATGAAAGATAAAGGTTAGTTCACAGAAACTAAAAGAATCTCTTAAAAATCACCTCTAACAACTGGTGAACTCGAGCAAGAACTTGTTGTGGAGTGGATTTTGATCTTGTTCCTTGATACGGAGCTTTAACCGGTGTTGTACCAATGGATTGTGCCGGCTGTTTGTCCTTCTCAAGACTTTTAACACTTTCTGCCCAGGTTTGTAGTTTAACGGGCGTATTTTCGACAGGTTCTGGTTTGTTACTCTGTTCCTGTGACAGCTGCAAGCCAGAAAAAATGAGACTCGACAAGCAAACAAATATGACACTAAAATATTGAACACTGGCGAAAGGAAAACAGAACTACTCGAGCGTTTAAAGACTTGGGAAAATTTCTATCAATACAAGATTTGACTTCATTTCCAACCTGAGGACGCGCTCTAGCTGGACTTAAATCTCCGTCCGACTCCTCAGCTATTTTTTGTTTAAGTTTCTTAAACATTTTGCCATTTGATCGCCCACATCTACTCCTCTGATCCTAAATCCGCCGCCATCTTTGATTACTTCAGCCCAGTGCGCACTCTCAAATCAGTAGTTGACATGCGCAGTTAATCTGTTACACGTCGACAAAAACAAAAGTCAGCTGAAACTCTCGCATTTGTTTTCCTGTTATTCCAGACTCCTAGACGGAATTTCGTTAAAGAAAAACAATTTAACCTGTTATGATTTAAAGTTTTCTGAAAACCAGAACAATATCAAAAGTGCTAATGCTGCCGAGAGCGAAACATTTTGAAATAATCAGTTCATAAAAAAAAATTCAAGCCGAGAGAAAAACTATCATGGCCGAATCGCGAACACGGCGACCAAACCCTTCACGGAAACATTTTTTTACTATTATTGCTTTTGCAAAACGAAAGGGCGGAAGACACAGTAAACTAGAAAATCCATTTATTTGTCTTCTCAACGAAAGAAACTGGTATGAAATTAGTATATATATATCTGCACTTTTATTCATTAGTTTCTCAACAATTTTTTTATTTTTATTTATCAAAAAAGGCCCGCAATGCGTGAGTGTAGCTACTGCTTTTATGTTTGACGTTGTGAAATGACTTTTAACTAAAGTTTTAAGTCGTCCAAGATGCCCGTGGTTGTTTGTTTTGCATCATCATGGCAGCTGACAAACTTATTCTCGGCCGTGTTCAAAATGGCCATTGAGCCAAGCACAGTTTTATTGCGACCGTTGTCTCGAAAAATTGTAAGCACTTGTAGATCAATTGTGTCCCGAACGCCGTAAAATAAGACGTACTAAAACATGATTCAAAGTAATAGCTGCTGTTGTTCGCGATCCGCGTCAGAATGAGTTGAGAACACGAGGAGAAATCCAACCAACGTTGCCAAACGTTTTATTAATCGATATCTCTTCCGAAAAAGATCGCCTCTTTCGGAGAGTGATCGATAAATTCCCGATGGTTACCTAGTTGATTTTTCTCTATCAAAACAAGACGTATGAAACAGAATTCAAAGTAGTAAACGTATATCTTATATCATTGTTTGTTTGTTGTAGTTGTTATTGAGTTCTTCGAGTAAAACGCGCGAGGACACGAAAGTCGAAAGTCATTCGTGACTCCGAAGCTATCCCGAAAATGTGGACACTCTTTCCTCCAACCCCATAACAATATAGCTACTTGTGCACGCGCAGTAGCTACAAAAACTGCAAATTGTTCTTTTAAACCTGATTAAAAGAGATGGCCAGTCAATATATTGATCAACAGCCTTTTTCACGTTGTTCGATAGGTCTTATAAACGTCAAGCGGACACACATTTTATCTACCAGTCATTTTCGACTAATGTACTTAACATCTTTGGTGATTTTTTAACCTAAATATTGGATATATCAGGGAGGTGCCTGGATATATGAACGATCTTATTTAAATTAATTAGATGATTAACCGTCTGATTTTTTAGGTATGTCTATGACGTCATTCAATTGTCAAAGATTCTCGCCTTCACTTAATTATATACAGGTTCTCCGAACATAGGGTTTACTGAAACAATCACCATGGATCTCCAAAAAATGTTTTCTGGCGCTCAGATGAGCGAAATGAAAGAAAATTTTGACAAGTATTCCCAAGAGGGCAAGATTAAGAGCAGCGATCTCGAACAAGTGATGAAAGACTGCGGGGAGGATGTACCTCAGTTTAAAATCAGAAAAATCGTTTCGGATGTTCGCAAAGGCGACGATGATAGTTTTGCTTTCAGTGACTTCTTGAAAGTTTTTTCAGAGCTTTCTCCTAAAGCAGTTGGAGGACAGTTCAAACAAGCAGTGGGCAAAACAGAAGGCGTTCGAGAGATTTCCGGAACCGAAGCCTCAAGCTCGGGCACCAAACACTCAATGTCCGAAGACGAGCAAGCTGGGTTTGCCAACTGGATCAACTCGGTCCTGGAAGATGATGAAGATCTCCTCAAAGGTTTGTTATTCTGTCTCATTCTGTTAGAAACTTTATTTGTGCTTCTTGTATTCATAAGTATTCGAGCCGATCAACTTAATTAGCAGCGAGTTTACTGCAGGACTTGCATCGTGCGCAGTTTAAAAAGCCTATCATTCGTTTTGGGAAGAATCTCTTGAAAAGTTCTCCTACTTATCTGTATCAGCATATGTTATGTACTTTTGCAATGTTATGAAAAAAAGCTAACTGAACTGATTTCATCATAATTACAAAACACAATCTGCGCGCGGCAATGACCGATGCTTCATAGCGGACGAGCGACCAGAAACACAGAATATGCATGTTGACCAACGCGGAGTAAAACCGACTGACAAAAACCTTGCGCAAGAGTTGTGACGTATGGTTAGTTTTAAAATTTCTAGAGTTAGGTGCTTCTGCGCTTGCGTGCTTTCTGCCCTTCGGTCAGGAAGTTGCACAAATTAAATAAATCATATTTTATGTTTATGTTATAAATGTTCTTTTTCCGGGGTTACACCCTTTATCAGTATGATAGGGGTTCTCCTCTTTATTCATAGGAGTCATCCTAAGATTAGAACAGCCGCGCGCGCCTGTCACACGCACCTTTTGAGCATAGCTTTGAACAAATACTAAACAAGATTTCTCTAAGCAACAGTGTCCATGGGTACGTCGAGGGCACATCTTTGTAAGTTATCAAAACCTGAGAAAATAACGAAGTTTTGGCTAGTTTCGGCGGGTTTCAAAGAAAAACAAAATGCTGCTGTGTATGGGACCGGTTGCGGTAATGGAATTAGGTTTTCCGTCCTCTCAAGCGAACTGTGGGAATAACTGCGGTCGCAAGGCTACCGATACTGTTATACAGCAAACACTGAAGTAGCCACCCCTATAATGCCGCAGAGAATACCAAAAAACCTTACAGATCTATAAGTGCATCAACTGCCTGGTTCCAGCGTATTTATTAGCCAACTTGCACTCCTCAGAGCTGATCGATAGCTACAACACTAGAATTAAAGTCCTTAAACGTCTGCCTCAAACATCTTTTAAGTACAATGCCACCAAATCCTGGAACACCCTTTCTCGTAACTTGCGTAATGATTAGTCTTTCACTAGTTTAAAACTGAAAGTTCAGTAATGTCTAAATCATCTCAGACAATCATTTTCATTTTATGAACCATTCAAAAAGATACTTTTACTTGTTTTTTTGTTTTCATTTTTTCAATTTTTATTTATTCAAAGAAAACTGATTTCCTTGCACAAATAATGTATATAAAATATAAATGAAATTATTTTTTGATGAACTAGCTAACAATTGCAGGTAGTTTAAATTGATTTGATTGTAGTGCACATCTTGGCCAGAAATTAAACTTCAAACGATTTTTTGTTTAGAGATGATATACTCCAGTTTGTAACTGACTGCATGCCTTGTTGTAACCATCTTAAAGATAGTTACAAATATCATTTTTATTTACTTTGTTTTTATTGAACCACAATTTGAAACTTGTTTTCGTATTGCTGATTCAGGCAAGTACATTCCGATTAACGAGGAATCCGCAGATGGTTTGTTCAAAGCGGTGAATGATGGAGTATTGCTATGTAAACTCATCAACTGGGCCATGCCTAATACCGTGGACGAACGAGCCATCAACAAGACCAAACTGAATGTTTATAACATCCACGAGAACCAGGTCTTAGCTCTGAACTCTGCAATGGCCATTGGTTGTAACATAGTCAACATCGGCGCCGAAGATCTAATCAAAGGCACACCTCATTTGGTACTGGGACTCCTGTGGCAAGTGATTAGGGTAGGCGGTCCCTCCCGCTCATTGGGTGCTTGGGTTCATGCGGTAGTTTTTGTTTTTAGGGCCGATACGTGCTAAGGAACTAAAGTCTGTACTGAACCCTAAAGTGTTTGAGTTTTAGCAGCCATGGAAAGCTAATTTGACCAGTATCTTTCTACAATCAGCAAATGTTTTACACCGCATGTTGTATTTTTTGACCTTTGGAGGATAGGGCGGAACTAGTTTTCAAACAGACGAGAATATTTTTTTAGTTATTTTATGTCATTGTTATATATCAAAGTCTCTATGCTTCCATCATTATTTGTATTATATTTTTGAACTAACCCTTAAGAAATTTGACAGATTGGCTTGTTCGCTCGTATAACGATCCGGGATTGTCCTGGAATTGTGCGGCTGTTGGAGGAATGGGAGGTAATCGATGATCTCCTGCGACTTCCTCCTGAGAGCATCTTGATACGGTGGTTCAACTATCATCTCAAGCAGGCAGGACACCACAGAACTGTCTCTAACTTTTCAGCTGACATCTCCGATTCGGAGAACTACAGTGTGCTGCTTAAGCAGGTTAGTGGTTTCAGAGAAAGTGATGTGTAACTTCCTATACGATACCAAACTTGAACAACAAAAACAGGTAACTTCCATCACAAATAACTGTTATTTAGCTTTCAGCATTCGAAGACTCCAGAGCCTGTTTTATAGTTGCTGTCAATTTGTTTGAAAATGTTCGTAAGAAATAACACTGAGGGAAAAAGGGAAGTAAAGGAGTCCTTCAATTGGAAGACGTCACAAGAATTCCCAGTAGTAATACTCATACATACAAATAGCTGTTTTCTGAAGCATCCTACTAAAACTATTACAGGCGCCTGAGTATATACACTTCTAATCTTCATTGACTGAAAGTTATCATGTTAAAGTTATAGTGTTTTGTTGCAACTATCAAAACATCGTCAACATCATCGTCATCGTCATCGCCCTTTACTCCGCGGCGGAGCATAGACCATCAACATGTGCTTCCATCTGACACAATTTTTGACCATCTTTTCTAGTCTACTGACGTTGTAACCCTTTGCCGCCACCTAAGCTTCCACTCCCCTTCTCTAAGTATGTTTCGGTCTCCCCCGGCTTCGTTTCCCTAATGGATTCCACCGCAGTGCCTGTTTTGCGTTATCCTTAGGCTTCCTTGGTGTATGCCCCATCCATAGGCACTTCCTTATGTTGACAATACTCTCCACTGTTTTTTGGCCCATTCTTTCCCAGGGTTTTTCGTTCCTGATCTTTTGTAGCCACCACATTCTAAGGGTTCTTCGTAGGCATTTATTACTAAACGCATTGACTTTCTTTAACATGCTCTTTAAAGTCCGCCAAGTTTCAGTTCTGTAAAGCAAGACAGATTTAACATTGCTGTTGAATAGTTGCCATTTGGCCGACGTTGTTATGTCCCTAGACTTTCGTATTCCTTGCAAGACGTTAAAAGCAACTCGGGCTTTTTTTTTATTCTGGCTTTGACGTCTTCCGTCTGGACCTGCTACCTTTTCATTATGCAATGCTAGGATAGCTTTCCGTACCCCCTGTTGCACTTAACGTGCATCAGGTTTTCTACTGGCAGGATATTTGCTATACGACTACGCGGTAACTTCAAAGTGTTCCCCCCATCTTTTCAGTTGGTCCTCCTTCTTCGTTAGGATCTTCCCTTCCCTGTTTCGTACCGGTCTACTGGCTTGTTTAAACTTCAATTCCCATCGAGCCTTTTGATTTTATCATACAAATCTTTCATTTTTCTTTGTGTAACCGCCTGCTTTGCCTGTATCCTATTTTTGCTTGTCCTGCTTCAAACTTCTTTGAACCTCTTTATGTGCCTGTGAGTACTGCTGTTGAGCCATAGCTTTCTCTGCTCTCGAGCGACTCCTGTTGGGAAGATATTTCCTCGATTTTCTTGATTCTATCTTTTAAAGTGTTTCGGTAGTTATCCAGAGTTTAATGTTGTCCCTTTCGTTTCCCCACCAACTCCTCGCAAGATTTAGTCCATATGTCCGCTAGTAGATGATATCTGTTAGACAGGGCCATGTGCAAAACCTCAGAAAATGCTTTGTCATGTAAGAGATGAACATTGTACTTGATCCCTGCCCTTGTCGATCTTATGCACCTTTTGAGCTTGAATCTCAGTTTCGTTACGACTAAGTGTTGGCCCGATGATGCGTCCGCACCCTGTTCGGTCCTGACATCTGGTAAGGTCTCCTGAATTGCCGGTGTGGTCCATCTGATTTTCTGTTACTTGATCAAGGGATACCCAGGTAGCCTTGTGCTCTTGCTCGTGTGGGAATTGCGACTTTATTGTTTTCCGTGATAACATTGAAAAATGTTTGGCTTAATTCTCAGTCTTGCCCTGAATTGTGCTGCAATTATTCTGAAACTTATTGGATAAGCGCTTTCTGTGTCTCCTTTGACAGCATGATACCTACCCTCTCCGTATGGTACGCCTTATTCTCCCTGTGGCTCGTATACAAAACTAACTCTCCAGTATTTAATTTAGATTGTTCTGCTTGGGTCCAGCGTGTTTCACAAAATCCGAGTACTTGTAAACTATAGTTTCCCATTTTCTTCGCAATAATGGCTGCTTTACCTGCCTCATACATGGACCTTACATTCCACGTTCCAATCTTTGTTCTTGCCTTTTGCATCAGAAGCTTCGGGAGCGCGGATTCCTTACGATTTTGTCCACCCTGTGTCATTTTAGCAGTTCTATCAGAAGGCTCTTCCAATCCCAATTCGCGTAATTATACTGTTTCGTAATCCACCTAGCGGATTATTGGCCAACCAAACTTTATCAGAGCTCCGATGGCAAGCAGGCATTTCTGGTTTGATTCTAACTGGCCTTTATAACAACTGTGACAGCCCTGGTAGAATTCTACCGACCATACTTCACCCTGTTTGGCATTCACAAACTATGCCTGCTTCCCACCTCCCACGACTTGGACGGGGGGTTGAACTTTGGGAATGACTTTCAAAACATATTAAAAACCAAAATTTGGGTTCAAACGGGATCTGCACAGCTGTAAAAGTAGTTGTTTTTTCTTCACTCAGGTAGGTCCATCGCACCTGGATATTGACGAGCCACACCTGAGAGAAAAAGATATAACCAAACTAGCCGAACTTGTCCTTCAAAACGCCAGTAAAATGAAATGCGCAAAGTTTGTTCGGGCCAAAGACATTGTGAAGGGCAACACTAAGTTGAACCTCGCCTTCGTTTGTAACCTTTTTAACACATACCCTGCTTTGGAGCCCATTGACGAAGAGTTGCCTGATCTTGAAGAAACGCGAGAAGAGAAAACGTTTCGTAATTGGATGAACAGCCTGGGTGTGAAACCGTTTGTAAACAACTTGTACATGTGTCTTGAGGATGGCACTATTCTGCTTCAGCTGTTTGAGCAGGTGAGTCTCTCACAGTTTGTTGGTTATTTACGCAAAAAATTTCTCACGATCTACTTTAAGCCTTCGATTTCAACAGTACATCAAAATTACTTCTGTAAAGCTCAATAAACATAAGCTTTTCTTTTTTTAAGACTAAGTCGTACCTATTAGGGTCCGGAACAATTACCTGAGTTGATTATTGTTTACCTTTTAGGGTCATTTTCAAACTGTCCGCCAAGTATTCCTATCCGTTTTTTAAGGGAGTCCCAGACCTCCGGCATTTCAAGCTCTTTCGCTACAGTGCGTAACAAATAAGTTTAAGTGAATAGAAGGTGCTGTATTTGTAACAAATTTCCGCTAAAATTAAAGTTTTCAACCATTATGGTTATTAGCAGTTTTGTGTCACTTTGACAGAATTGAACTTAGAGTTAGCTTCCGGGTCAGTAAAGCACTTATTGTAAACGGCATAGCATTCAGTGTTTGTCTGTCTCTCTCAGGTCAAACCAGGAATTGTTGATTGGAAAAAAGTTAACATGCCTCCGTTTAAGAAGATGAGTGAGAAAATGAAGAAGGTTGAGAACTGTAACTATGCAATTAAGACGGCTGAGGAGCTCAAGTTTTCGCTAGTGGGAATTGGAGGCCAGGACATCTACGATAGGAACTCTAAACTAACTCTGGCCCTCCTCTGGCAGACAATGCGCGCTTACACCATGACTGTGCTAGAGAAATGCGCGGGGTCTGGTGCACAAGGTAATCTTTCCTACAAAACACGTACGGCTTTTGTTTACTTCTAGAATTCAATACAGAAGGACAAAAAATAGACGCTTTGCTTTCTTAAATGGCGAACAAAGAATCGAGGAAGAATCTTTTGTTTCTCAAAAATACCCATCTGATCTTCCTGGTCGTTTTACACGAACTGCAATGTGATTTTGATTTTACAGCACTGCAAATTCTTATTTCACATCGTTCAATGCATCCAAGAACACTTGGCCAATGATAGTCTTGTTAGCTTCTACTTAAGAGTGGTGACTGCTCTCTAGAATCCGTTTCCGATAAAAATAAGTATTTTTGTCTGGTGGTATTGTGGCAGCAGCTAACTAGTATTAGCAAAACCAACGTCACTATCATAGTTTAATAAATGTGTAATTGTTATATTTTATCACTTTTTCTCGATTCCATTTCCTGCACTGGTAGTTACCGAAGCCGAGATTGTTGCCTGGGTAAACGACAAGCTTCGATCTGCAAACAAGAGCTCGTCAATAAACGGCTTCAAGGATCCCGCCATTGCGACGAGCCAGTGTATGATTGACCTGGTGGACGCCATTCAACCAAGATCTATAAACTACAAACTTTTGACGGACGCATCAGGAGAAGAGGGAAAAATGATGAATGCTAAATACGCAATTTCAATGGCGCGCAGGACTGGGGCCCGATTGTATGCTTTGCCCGAAGATCTTGTCGAGGTAAACCCAAAGATGGTGCTGACAGTTTTCGCATGCATGATGGCCGCTGCTAAGGCTAAAGAAAAGTAGAACTATTTCCTGAAGAACTAAACTTTACGGATTGGTGTAGATTCCTTACAGAATCTCTTGGTTGTATGTAACTATTCCCTTGTTCGTTTAGATTCCAAAGTAACTCGTTTTGCTTTCTTCATGATGCTAAAGTTAGTCGCTCAGTTGCAAGATTTTTTAAAACTACTCTTTTTCTACATGCAGTTCTAGTCAGATTTATTTCATTATTTACTCTATTCTCAGCGCTTAGGTTAATAACACCACCGTCTTTTCGATTAAATTCAAATTTTAAACGAAACTGTTTTTGTACAATCTTAATAAATATTTTTAACAAAAAATGAAGGGATAGTCTTTTCGTTTCAATTTCCCTGGTTTGAATTTCCACAGGAAACCTTAATCTCAGGATGCAGAACGGAAATTGTGTTCATCTCACGCACTGTTGCTTCGTATTTCTGACTTTTCAGAATTTTCAGTGTTCGATAAAGGCCAGCACAAACATTGCATTCCTGTTGCTAAGCGGTCCCTAGCTTCTTTGTCAATGGCCTTCGAAACTGGTTTTTAGGACTTTGATACGATTGGAAACTAAGCCACACAGTGTTTTTCTCCCCATTGCTAATTCTAAACGTGCTGCTGGGATTTTGCATAGCTTTATGGTTTCCAGTGTGAAAAGTTTATTGTGGCAAAATACAACGCAATCTCAGTGAAATAGAAAAGAGGCTCTTCCGTTAACTGTCCTATGGTAGCACTTCGTCTTTTGTTGGGGTGATATATAAATTGAGATTCAACTTGATAAGCCATACAATTGGAACAAACAAACACTTTCTTGCGACGGGCACGTAAGCAGTTCGTCACTAATTAACGAATTTTGGTTTGATGAACTTTGAAGAGGACTTTTGTTTTTTCTCTATGATATTCTAACCTTTGACATAATATTTTATGAAAATCTGCCGCTAACAGACAGTCTGCTTTGTCTAGCTAACAGTTCGTGGTAAGATCTTATCTGATAGCAGGATGTGGCTTATGCAATGAACGCGTGGCCGATATACTTCGCCTCATGGTTAACTGTAGCGTAATATTTCCTAGAAAGATGCAGAGCTGCATGCAACAAGCTTTAGAAACCCACTTGACATGTTGAAGAACTTCACAAATTTATTGTTTTTTATGAAATAAAGCGTATTCATCAACTGAACACTTTTTCTCTCAGTCTTTGATAAGAAAATTAATTAACAAACGTTTTACAATACAGCATTCTGGAGCAATCGAGCTCAAAAGCGTGCTTGATAGAATTAGTTATTCATCTAAGCACAACTTTAAAACATACAATAAAAATACAAAGTTTTTGAAGCTTTGGAACAGAAAAAACACAGAACACTTGTTCTGTTTACTCAAGCAAAAGCGCTTTATGACTATAGGGGCCAAACGGTTGTAAACTTTGAAATAAATCAAAACCGACTCAGAGCTGCAGTTTGTTCGTTTGATGAGTTGGTTTGAACTTGTGTAAAGAAAAGTCTGCTCTTGGTAATCCAAAATCTGAATAAACACACATTATAGCAAACGTAAGTAAAACATAAAATCATAAAACTAATTATTAATGTTACCAAAATGCATTGTTTGCATCAAAAGCCGCCGTTCATAAAACACGTCTCCGATGATTTATAGGAACTAATAACACAGGGGCGAATTGCTTCGTCACACTTGACGGAATTTTTGCCTTGGGCAAAGTAGATGAAGAAAGAGCCAACAACACATACCCGCGTCTCGACTCCATTCCCTACAGAAGGGTGAACAGCGCTCTTTTACACACATATCTGACAATTTCGTTTACAAAACTTATTTGAAATCAAAGTTCATGCTCTGGGAATTCAGTCAAGACAGATACTATTTGAATTATACGGTATAACCCAAAGAACTTTAAAAAAACACCCTTTGCTTCGAAAAGGAAACCACGTTTTTAAGTAAAAGTTAAAGATGAATAGATTAAAAAAGACTTTCAAATTTGAGAGATGAAGTTTCTCGAGTTCAAAAGACTTAGTGTTGTTTCAAAAAATTTCAAGAAAAGGTAAGATGCATGCATGGCGTTAATTTAAAAAGCACTTGAATAATTGGTTTACAAGTGAAGCAATTACGGGATTCCCAGTACTGCTTCCGTGCAAAAGAAGCTACTCAAAGCTGGCATTGATAGTAAGAAAAATCCCTTCTCTTATCAGAAATAATCATAACCCGAATTTAGAGATTCATGATGGTGTCGCGAGAATCATGGTTGCAAGTGTTCTCCTCATGATGCGTTTACTTTCGAACAAACATGACAACAATTCATACAAAAAGTAAACATCTCCTATTTATCCACATGGCACTGTTATTAACGTACGGACCTCAAAACAACACCTAAGATTTAAGACAAATTTAATAAGTAAACAACCTTAGCTGCGAAGCTTAAAAGAGTTTTATTTGTGAAGCTCAGTCCAGCCCATAAATGGAAATCGAGCCACTCCCATGGCTTTACGTGGCATTACAGAAGAAGCTCAAAGAAAGGACTTCAGTACTTCAATTAGTTGGACTGGAAAAAAACTGGGCAGTGTCTTAGAGCTAATTTGAACAATAGGATTAGCTAAGTTTCATCTGAAAAGAACCCCGTTTTTCTCAACGTTTTCGTTTGCATGATTGGCAGTTCTATACCTATTGGCCACATTAGCGTATATCACTTCGTGTTAAGTACCTCTCATAGTTACAAACTATATTTGTGGTGAAACCTGTTCCTCAGTTGAACACCTGTGTTCAATCATTTTTCAAAACTACTTTACTGTTTGGCTTGGCAAAAAAAATTACAACGGTATCTTTGGGATGGTTCACTACCAACTTCTTTGGCCATAAATTTTACCGCTATGGGTATTACAATAACCCAAGCTGAAATTTTTTGGTATTAAATAACGTTTTGTTGTTGTCCTTTTTTTCTCATTGAAGAGCTTCTTCCGCACTGAACTTCTTCTCAACTTGCCATGGAAGCTATGCGTTGTGTGTGCTTCATGCCTTTCTTGATCCTAGTTTAGAAGATAGACCCACGCGGAAGCATCAAGACCAAAAACTGCAGATAACCCTGACAATCTTTTCAGTAGCTGTCGGACAAAACATACTATTTGTTGTTTCTCTAAATTTTTCTTTATAAGCAAATCGGTCCATGTCCGTATCTAAAGAAGGGTTCAGTAATGCGAGGGAGGAGCAAAGAACCTTGGGACAGATTCTTGGGTGGTAGGTTGGTACTGTGGTGTGCCAGGGAAATTAAAGTGAAGAGGCGGCGATTGTAGATAACCATTTTGCTGTATTGGAGTGGGAGTAACGAAATGCCGGGGGCCGTGAGGGGGGTAAAATGGTGAAGTTGGGTACAAGAAGCCTTGTGAGGCAGCTAGATGATACTCCATCTCTGCAGCCAGCTTTCGTTTCCACTTCGTCCTTCGGTTCTGGAACCAAATTTTAATCTGAGTCTCCGTCAGACTCAACGATTTGGAAAGCTCCATTCGTCTTGAAACGCTAAGATATTTGTTTTTGTTGAATTCTGTTTCCAGTTCTTTGATCTGCTCGTTGGTAAAAGCAGTTCGTGGTCTTTTCTTGTCAACATCTTTGCTAGGTCTCCTCTCCGGTTGAGTGTTTTTTGGAAGTGCGGCGGTATCACCTTGAGAAACAAACAAAATCACATTTTCGCATTCAACCTCATTAAGCAGCTAATAAGTTGTCGCAAGTTTACCATGGGTTATTCTAAACGGTGAAGCGCACCGGATTTATTTAATTGTGAGTAAAACAGTTAAGCAAAAAATCTATTTAATTTCCTTCTCACATAATGAGCCTTCGAAATGACAGGAAATGAGAGACGTCAGAGTCAGCGATGCCAAGAATTCGCAATCAAGACGGAAATTTGTTTTATGAGTTTGTTATGAACTTCTGTTGAAAAACTGCAGCGACCGCGTCCTATTGGCGTCAACTCATGGCAAATATCAACAAAATTCTCTTCATAGGGTTATGATGCACAAAATAGAAGCTAACTAAGAAACCTATGGATGAACTTGGTTAAATTCCAAAGACGCTAGACGGTACTTTTTCAATAGCATTTCAAAGCCATACGATTGGAAGCATGGTATGGTTTGATTGTGGGCACACCTTTGGACTACGAAACTATACTGAAGCTTAATACTAGCTTGTTAATTCATCGCCAAGATATTCTCAGATAAGATATTTTAACTAAAGTATTTACGCTCTTTTTCTTTGTTCTTCACTTTAAATGTCTACTAAACTATCAGATATACGGATCGATAATATGTGGAGGTCAGAGTAATTGAGAACTGCCTTCAGGGCGCTTTTCGATGTTGAATATACTTTCATCGCATTCTCTCCGCTGACGCCTATTTCTTTACAAGTTGTATAGTGTCCAGTAGTCCTTGAAATATTGCAGTGTGCTGAAGAATAAATCCATCCGTGATTAAAAGCAAAGGTCAGCCCTGTTTTAAAGAAACAAGTTTTGCTAATGGTCGTGGGTTGTAAAGTGCAAGTTACAGATCCGTAACTCAGAATTATGTTTTCAAAGATTTGAATGTCGTTTGCTGGTCTTGTAAAAATAAATCGGTAGTCACGAAATGTTAGGCAAATGACAACTTATTATGGTCTATTTCTTGACAAACTTTTTAAAGACTGAACAGTTGAACGGTTAAGTGGATGTCATTGTTTTACAGTTCGACAGTATGTGGTCGTGTATCCATCATCGTTTCGTAAAACACACTTATTGACTGTGCGTGCTAAACCTATCTTCCCATGCTGTGAAACACAATCAAACAATCCACCAGCGCCTCACGAAGTAAATGGATGTATGAATCACGCACTAGCAAGAATAAAGGTTTCCACTTGCTTTCTATTTATTAAATTTACTTTCTGTAACAGCTTCGCTGCACGCGGCAATCTAAATCTTTTTAGAATATAGCATGTGGAAAATGAGGAATTTAGCAAAGCATTATTGTGGTGAAGACGTTTTGAAAACATATTTCCTGTAATTCTTGAGTAAATATAGGTTGACGGGTGGACATCTCGCAGTGGCTTACCTGTATTTGGACTCCTGCTAGTATCATGTAACTCTGGGCTCTTCTTTGGCTCGGCACTGACTGTTTCAGACACTTTAGGGGTCGAATTGGACTGTGTCGTGCTACAATGGTACTCTCTTGGCGTGCTTAAGGGTAATGCATTTTGGAAAGCTTTCTGATGACTCAGAATACTATCGATGGTAAAATTTCCTCCAAGTGCCTGTATTTGATTGTTGTCCATCATATCGCTTACCCGAATGATAAAAATCTTATCTCTTATAAACAAAACCGAGAACTTGTCGTGAGATAACCTCTGAGAATCACTCGACACTGAAGCACAATTCAGTTACCTTGTTTTGCTAATCTCAAAGTTTCTTTCTCTATTATGTTCGTTCCTCTAGTCATGTCATCTCCATTACTGAGGCAGCTTAGTAGGCTCTGATTGGTCGGCGCAATAATTAAAGAGAGGGTTCTAGGATGGTTGGCGTCTGGCCGCCTTCGGTACAGCCAATTGCCACGGCCTGGTGCACACAGCCCAATCTGGATTTCACTCGTGGGTTGTCAATATTTTCAAACTAGACTGAAATATATCTGTGTTTCTAAACTCAAAGCGATACAGTTTTAGCTGAGTATTTTCAAATCCTACGCAAACATATCAGAACGTTAACGCGTTTATTAACAGGATAAACTTCCAAATGTTATTACAAATAAGGTACTTGATTGATTTTTAGTAGCCAAATTAAGACCAATTAACCGTGCCGTTCTATATACTTAATCCTTTGAAGTTTATCATTGTCCTTTCGTTCTATTAACACGATACAAGATTTGTAATACACAGGCAATTTAGGGCCAAAAGATCGGCTTATCCCGTTTTCAATATTTAGTATCACAGAGCACAACCGTGGAGTTGGTCGGTTCTTTAAGTTTGAACAATTGAAAAACTGGAAAGAATTTTGTAGTCTCAAACAGCAATAAAGTTCCCAGTGGGGCGCCCTTTTCAGCGGCAAGTATTCATTTCCCAATCAACTTGATAAGCATTGCCTGTAATTAGTTAGTATTAACAATAATCACCAACGGTCAAAACAAAAGAAAATTTTAAATTCGATCTTCATTGTTTGCCACTAACTTATTTAAATGAAATAGTTTATTTTGGTCATATTACTAGGCAAAAAGAATGGGCTTGTGAACGGCGAAGATGAATCTGGTTTTGCCGTTGCAAAAAATAGAATAAATCGCTGTGGGAATGGAGTAATATAACCAACGAAAATGGTAAAAAGGCTGAGAGAGATCTGATATAGTCGAAGTTAATGGAGTCTTTTGCTGAAACGAACTTTACGAAGCAAATACTTCTTTTGTTCAAGCGGTATTCATAAGGCATTGAAAACGTGAAGAAAGTTTGATTAATCCTGTTGTCTTTTCAAATATTTTTCAAGTTGGTCAATGTTTGCTTACTTAACCAGTGCAGCACATTCGTGAAAATAAATAGTAAGTGATATTAGGTAATCAGCGACCTCACAAGAATGGAATATTGCTAATGCTGAAATTATACACAGGCTAATAGACCGCTGCCTGGAGCAAAATCGTCGGTCTCTTCAAAAGGTCCAAACAACTTTTACAAACAAGAGCTTGTATCATTTGAGTTATTCCCGTCCTCAATTAAAATAACGCTAAACCCGTTTTACGGACGCTGTAAAAGAAGTTGACGAATAAAGCTGTCCAAGAAGCAGAATGTGAGAGACCCAGTACATCTCCACTCAAGCTTGACATGCTCTGATCTTCACCGCGTGTTTCAAGACCGTGTAATAATCACTCTATATTTTGGCCAATTAACATCAATTTAGAAGATAATTTCAGAAGCGACTCATTTCCTAAGTCTCGAACATAGGATCTTAAATAATTTCTCGAGAGCGAATTCTTATCAATCATTGTTCTGAAAGAGAAATTGATTTGGCGTAGTTACCCACTCCAGTGAACGCACCGACCTCTATTCATCACCAGCTGAAAAGGATTTGTTGTGCACGAGATCTTTTTACTGCTTTTTAATACATGATTGGCTTAAAAATTAGGGTCATCATTTGCCAAAAGTTTCATTTAAATGCTAAAGATTAAGAAAGCTACACAAGAAACTAAATGTTTGTTTTTAAAGACAATAGTATTCCAATACAAACACTCGTCGCCACAATTCCACCAGAGAGCGAAACAAAATTTTTACCTCATAAAAAAATCATTTAAGTGATATAATTAACCCAAGCATTTCCTCCGATACGTTTTATGGCGACCTGATATAGCTAATCTAAATGTTCCATATATCTTTCATATTGTAAATTATGTAACATTCATATTCTGACACTAGCTGTGCGTCATTAAAACAAAGCTTGTCGTAGTTTGTGGCTTTCGGGCTATGATTGTACTGTCAAAACTCGCAAAACTCAACTAAAACTGTTTCTTAGTTGTATAGTCAAACCTTTTCTTTCAATTTACTTTAGAAATGTTTTTATAAATGGGGCTAGTATAGCTTTGATTGAATGAAGCCGCTTAACAGGGTTTTAACCAAGAAGTGGTTTTGAACAGAGTATATTGTCGAGCATAATGCATTCGTAAGTACATCACATTATGTGTATCAGCTTCATCTTTATCACCGTCAAGGCCGATTACTGGATATTGCGCCACTGGGCTTCTTCACCCAGCACAAGGACTGTGTCTGTTGTTAAATCAATAGGGATTGTAGTGGGTTTGTTTTTCCTTGTTCAGGTTTGGTAACCTTCATTAAAGACAATATCAGATACTCTGCTTTTTAGGCTTCGTAATAATGACCGGCAGACCATGCTCCCCCGTGTATCTGGGGCTTGATGGGATGACACCTTCCAGGAGAGATTCTGGATCCACACTAGCGACTTTGTGTATGGTCAAAGCGTTTCAGTTCAAGTGCTTAGTTTGGATTTTCCACGTCATCCTCCGAGTTTAAGAACCCTCTCAACACTGGCTCTCTAGTCAGGCGTGCATGTGTTGTATCAAATATGGAAATGTTTCCCTCGTCAGCTTCCTTGTAAACTTGATTCACGTGTGAACGAGGTTACTCTTTCCTTTTCTTCTTTTTCAGTTGTTCGCAAAAA
The DNA here is from genome assembly GCA_026413305.1 of Hydrozoanthus tunicans. Lineage (NCBI taxonomy): Eukaryota > Metazoa > Cnidaria > Anthozoa > Zoantharia > Hydrozoanthidae > Hydrozoanthus > Hydrozoanthus tunicans. Next base: position 38,723 of record JAOBAT010065871.1, read on the forward strand.
GAAAATAGTTTTGTACCGATTCAAGTCTTCACCAGTAACCCTATGGACCCCGAGCCACTGTGTTGTGTCCTTGAACAAGACACTTTAACCTGACTTTGTTCCAGTCAACTCAGCTGTATAAATGAATCCCAGTTCAGGGGGAGTCAAAGACTTTCATCCGCTTAACACTACAGAGACCGGAGACCTAAGCGCCGGCCCTATGAGCCGGCCACCTAGACTAGTGAATGGATTTAGCTTAGCAAGTCTTCACCAGCTTTATGATGACTATCCTCGGGGGATGAAGCGGAATATTTCAAACCAGCATATTCATATTCATTTCGGACTATTTTCAAATTATTTATATTCCAGAGGCAAATATTCTCAAATATTCATATTCCCTGGTTTGGCTGGCCTAATATTCATATTCTGAGGTCAAAATAGTCAAATATTCATATTCCGAGGTTAAAAATATGCCAATATTCATATTCCAAGGCCAATAATATGCGATATTCATATTCCAATATTCCGCTTCCTCCCCCGAGACTATCCAGCTGATTAACACAAAATCTGTGTAAGGCTTGCAGTCTGTAAGAATAATGTACATAGTTTGCTTGCTCGCCTGGCGATCGCCTTAAACGTATTAAACTTATTGTTTGGATTTTGCATACTCTTCTGCTCTACAGTGTTCGACATTGTATACACCATGCACAGACACTCGAGCGGTCGTGTTATGACTCTAACTTTCTATTTTACTAAGTTTATAACCATTAAGTTTGTCTCTTTTTTTGAAACCCTACAATGACTGGTGTTCCGACGATTGTCTAGTTTACAAACTTTATAGCTAAACAGATGCATTACAATATGTGGGTGATCATTATGGTTTCAATCAATGGTAAATATACTTTTAAGGAACTTTTTCTATAATGCAAACCAACCCAATTAGCAGACGTAAATGACGTTGCAATATTTTCCTTGAGAATTGTTTTTGTTGTAGTTTCGAAACGGTCATACAGTTGAATGCACAATAACTTCGATAAACTTGATATTATTTTTGAAAAAACTGTGCCTTACTAAGAACAGGCAAGAAATAGCAATTGTTTGCCGGAAAGATCCCAAAAATTTCAACAAAAATAAAGATCAAAATCAGCAGAAAAAACCCGCTAGCTATAATATACCAATGAAGCATCAGAAATAGAACTGATTCTATGTCTCTTTGTAGACAAACAATTAAGTGTTCAAATAAATTTTTGGCAAGTAAAAGGCTTTATTTATGGCTATTAAACCCATTGTATCGACCCCTCAGCCATAATCTGTTTTTGGTTTGAGTATGTAAAACATTTGCTAAATCTATTTCATTAATTTGTTGTAATTACTTAGACTATTTCGCTTGATTTGTTTAAGGAAGGTCCCTAAAAACAGACTAAATTGTAGGACTGCGCCACTATAACTGACGTAATGTTCGTTTTTACTCGTCTCTCTCTCGGCACATTAATATTGAAATATTGCTCTGAGAAGACTAACGATATACCGACTGGCAGCGCTTAGTAACTTTTCGGCTCCGAGTCTAGTAACGCAGCTGTAGTCTACTCAATTTAAGTTTATGTGCACATCAAGTTCGTTTTCCTTTTCTCGGTTGAATTTACTAAGCCATTTTAAACCGATTCTTGAATACCAACTCTTAAACTTATAGACAAGAAGTCGGCTAATTCTCAAAACTCCTGTATAAGTGTTTGTGTTTGTTTTCTAATATCTTACTCCCAGTCGCGTTTGTTTGCTTCAGCACTCGTAAGACTTAATTTGGTAATAAATATAATTGTACAGTCCAGAATAGTTCACCAGATGCCTAATTTGTCTCAGTTAATAAAAACATCTAAGATAAATACATATTGAAGTTATAAAATGATATGACGTGCGGACAACATCCCTAAACAACACTTGGTAGAAATGGGCAACTTAACACTTTTGCTGCCACAAACTGTTGTAACAGTTTGAACAGCAATGTACGTCAGTTGTTCAACCTTTCCATCCTGGAGATGTAGTATCGAGGGAAAAATTTGGATTCCCTTTCATTGTGAATGTATGATGTTTGAATGGTATAGGCGTTCATTTGCTCACAAATTTCATTGGATTGTTGTCTGTGTTTCTCGGTTATTTGCACAGAAAACTACACAAAAATCTGTCGTCATACTGACCCCATAAGTTCACGCGGCGTGAAATTACACTGAAACTTAAGGAAAGGTTTTTAGAGGCTATCATGGCAGCTGAAAAGTAGTCAAAGCTGAACAGGTAAAAGGCGGTTTGGAAGCGTTTGTGGTCACTGTAAGTAGACCGATACAAGTGGGGAAAAACTGAACTGGGCACTCCTGCGTATAAATTAACATTTTTGTAAATAGAAATGGAAATTAACAATCGATACTTAAGAAAACCGCTCGTACGTTCTGTTTAACTTTAAGCCATTGCTACATATCAATTATTAGTAGCTTGTGAATTTACGTTTAGTTCCTGAACATTATCAAGATATTATCAAAACATCAAAATCAAAAGGCTGTTGGGAGGTTTATAAGCTTGCTGTTGATTGGTTCCCATAATGCTCCGAAATTTTGGGGGTTTCTGTGGTATCTGGTGACTTGCCTGGGCTTCCTGTTGTGGAGGCTCGCTTACCGGGCGACGACATAGTGGCTGCTGTCTACTGAAGCCATAAAAACTTTCAGGATACCCATTATTTACCCTTAACCCCATTTGAAATTACTTGATGGAATTCGGGACTTAAAGAAAGAAAACAAAATTCGATATCAGAGTCAGTTTTCTGGTAGAACCCGCCAGTTGAAGTATTATAACTTAGAGCGATTGTTTTATCAAACAAGTTAACAATACTAATAGTACTACTACTCACTTACTGCGTTTTGGCGCTTTTATACTCCGTCTTATTGTGTGATAATGATTTCCTCGCTGGGTGTATCTGTAAACGCGTCTACCCGGCTATATACACTTGTACCCAACAAAAGGGGAGGGGGGGAGGGGGGAGCCATCATCATCATCATTATCATCGTCGTCATCATCACCATCATCGTCGTCATCATCATCATCATTGTCGTCATC
>JAOBAT010065872.1:0-10220 GCA_026413305.1 Hydrozoanthus tunicans
CAACCTTGCCCTTGCATGTTGTTTTGGAATCGACGAGGGCCTTGACATCAACTTGTTCCAAGTAGGATCGTAGAGCTTAGCGCTTCGTTGGTCGTAGGTCCCTGGTTTTAATATACGCTCTGGTCTTGGGTCGTGAGGATGTGTGTAACGGCTGTATCCCGATAGAGATGTGGTCGGATAGTCCGAAAGGGGGACGCTTGATTGGAGGTGCGTGGAATCGCTTTAATTTCGTGATGACTGGGTCAAGGGTCTTGTCACCGCGAGTCGAGAAGTTGACAATTTGATGAAGATTGAAGGTGTTGCAAAAGCGAGGAGTTTTCTGCATCAGTTTTTGATTAAAATCACCCAGTAAAATTAGGCCACAACCTGGAAAACTAGCTTCAATAGAAGAGAGGCAATTGTATAGAAAATCAAATATCGGTGCGACTTCAGCGCTAGGCGGATGGTAAACAGTGCCAACGATAATACTTGTTAATCCTCTTGGGAGGCGATTTGGTCGAATTTGCATCCAGAGAACTTCGAAATTTGGTTCCATTAGTTCGTGTAGAATTTTGTACTTAATCGAGTCTTTGACATACATACACACTCCCCCATGTTGGACATCTACTCGATCGCGACGGATGATGTTATACCCAGCAATATTGACGATGTTGTCCACATGGTGTTCTTTGAGCCATGTCTCTGTCAAGCAGATAAAATCAAAATTTGCATTTTGAGTAGCAACGCGAACTTCGTCGATCTTTGGAGCGAGAGACATAACATTGGAGAGTAAAAAGGAGGGAACACGTGGTTGGAGCGGCGAGTTTCTTGGTCTTGAATTGATGGGCACGACAATACAGTTTGCTCGGTTGTGACAAGAAGACTTGGCCGTCGAGTAATGTATTCCACGGTTCACTGAACCGGGTGGAATGACTTCAATTTGATGTTGGCGGGAAAGCTCTCGTTCTTTAACTTGTCTGCCAGCTCTTCTGCCGCAATATGATGGATATTTGCTACCACACAGCTGATTTGTAGGTTTAAAGGAATTGGTGTGAACCATTTTAGTAGCCAAAAGGTGGTTAAAAGAGATTAAAAAAGCTAAAAAATGGAGAGCGGATAAAAACCGTGCCGCCATGAAAGGCGCATACATTATCAAACGAGACAGCAGAATATTTTCATAGCAACTCGATTTTGATGTGGTTTTTCTCCTTCCATATATTCCGTTTGTTTTCCAGCCACGCTTAACACCCCCCCCCCCCCAAAAAAAAAAAGCACATTGTTGTGCAATGTGCTTCCGTAATACTTCAGTCAGTTGGCGACAATGTACTCTGGAGCTGTTCAGTTACAGAAAAGACTGATATCTGATTTGGATCTACACTCTTGTTAATAACATGTTTACAGCTCGACAGCATTGTCTGTGCTAATAGTTGTAACATATAAAGAGTCGTTCAAACTTCACCAAATCAAATGCAGGAATAATGGAAACTGCTTAATTTTGGTGGGAAGTGAAGATGAACTAGAAAGTTAAATACATCTTTCGGTTGCCTGTTCAGTTTTTGAACCAATGCAAAATCTTGTTTCTAGTTCTTTAACATTTTATTAACTTTTACGGAAACAGTGACAGTGATAATGATTGTATTAAGTGATGATGTGTAACAGTGATGATAATGAAAGTGAAAGTGAGTGATGGTGTTAATGATGATCATGATTATCATAATTATATACAAACTACAAAAACAGTGAAAAAGACAGTGACAGTTAATATGTTAAAAATTTTAAAGATACAGAATGTGTATATACTATGAAAAAATACCAAAACCTCTACTATATATAAAAAACGAAATTAAGGGTTAAGTGTGGCAAAGCTAATTGTTCCTTGAGACTTTTTCGGTGCATGGCGTTCTTAAAACATTTTAGGTACTCCTCTTTCTTTATATTTCCAGGTAAACTGTTCCTGTCCTGTATAACAGCTACAATAAACGCTTTTTCAGTTTCAGTTTTCTTTTTATACCTTTGAGTTAAAAAATTAGACCAGAGAATTTTGTAATTCGACTATTTACAGAATTGTTAAGTTTCAATTGTTCGATCAAATATTGGGGTACCTCGAGGAGATCGAATTCGCTTAAATAAAAGTGCGCACTTAATTATTTTGCTATCTACATAAAAGGCAACCATTCAAGAAACTGTAGAAAGGTAATTTTGAAGTGAGTGTGATGACAAATTCAGCTTGAATCTCAGTACATGTACAACTCGATCTTACTCAGCGTTTGTTTTTGGTTACATCTGTTACAAATAACAACAAAAGCAACAGTAACAATTAAACAAAAAGTTATTATTTTTGTAATGACAGTTATGATGGTGAAAGTGAATAGTGACACATATAAACGCACAATAAAACATCTTTGCTCTACACCCCCTCTACTCTAATTTTAAGTCTTGTCGATCACGTCGATAGAATAATCACAACAACCGGTTTAACCAACACCACTTTTTATTTCTTGTTACGTATTGCTGTTGAACAGAATTATCAGCATGGACTAAAGCTTTTTCATGCAGCAACAACCAATAAACCCAACACCATGGTTCCTATTTAGTTTTCGTTTCTAAGGAGACATTTATCTTGTTGTCCCAACACCATCTTCAGAACGCAACGTGCAGCTATTCCATGGCAAAAACGTAACCAAAAGCTCTTGTATGCCTGTCGCCAGCATCTCCACCACATTTAGCCTCATTACCCACTGAGTTGCTAGAATGCTGGCCACAATAGTTGCCGCCACCGCCAATACCAATTCTTGAGTCGGGTGTGTGACAGTCGTTTTCCTGGTTAGCAATGATTCCGATCCTGACACGCGCCTTGCCTGCGTGGTTGCGGTGAACGTTGAAGCCTCGCATGTTACAATTTCGCTGAAGCGACGATCCCGCAATAAGGGACTTCCAAGAATTCCGGTCGACGTTAACAAAATGGTAACGGTTAGTTGATATGACACTGTAGAGCGAGCTAGCTTTGAGCGGCACCTTAACCCAATTGGCTCGTGCGCCAGTTTTCATGCCAACACAGAGCTGTGAGAATCTGAAGTTACTGTAGGTTGCGAGTTTGGTTTCTTGGTTGTCGATGCCACCCGCGGCTCCACCAACATTATAAGTCAACGTGTTTTTCCAGTAAGCAGAATCGTATCCGAAAGTTGCCTGAGAAAGAAATGTTGACTTATTGAGATATCAACAACAGCTATACCACAATGACAGAACATTATCACAACGATAACAATAACGACAATAGGAATGGGACCGGTGTATCAGTAACGTACAAGCAATGAACTTTTAAGTACACCTAAAAGTGCTGCATAATGAAACGAATTCTGTTTCAAAGAAAGTCTACATTAAATCAATTTCTTTGGTAGACTATGAAACCACAAAACAAGGATATATACCAATACAAACAAACGCTAAGGAAACTTTTGTGGTAATTTATCTTGCATTGCGCGCAATCTTACTCGAACAACTTGTTATACCATCGTGTTTGTATCCTGCATGCACATATAATAAAACTCTATGCAAGCTTAAATGACTCTTTTAAGCTCAACGCTTCACTAATTCGCATAACCCATTTCGATTCGCAACTGGGAGTTCCTAAATGAACACATTCTAATTTATGCATAAACACGGGCATGATCACGGTCATGACAACACCCTTGTTGCGTTTTGAAGCAGCTGGCATTAATATCGGCGTTTCAAGCACCTAGTAAAATCTATTCTTGAGTTGCACCCATTCCCTAAAACACCAAAAACAAAAGTTAACGCGGCCATGTTGGTGCCCCAAACAAAAGAAAAGATCAAAATTCTTTTGTTCAAGACCAACAACATGGCCGCCATGACGTCACGTGAAAACCAGCAATATTCTGTGATCTCAACTGAAGCCTAGAAACTAAACCCTACCAATAAAAGTGGTAGGGCTAGAGCTCCACCAGCCCATGAAATCAGGTAAATGAAAGCAAGGTACTGGCTACATGAAACAGTATGTGGTTTCTACATTAAACAATAGTCGATTTCACGGTTCCTGAAAGGTAACCAAATTTCTACATGAAACAGTATGTGGTTTCTGCACTATTGAACAAAAGTCGATTTCAAGGTTCCTGAAAGATAACTAAGCTTCTACATGAAACAGTATGTGGTTTCTGCATGATTGAACAATAGTCGATTTCACGGTTCCTGAAATTTACCAAGTTTCTACATGAAACAGTATATGGTTTCTGCACGATTGATCAAAAGTCGATTTCAAGGTTCCTGAAAGGTAACCAAGTTTATAAATGAAACAGTAAGTGGTTTCTGCACGATTGAACAAAAGTCGATTTCACGGTTCCTGAAAGGTAACCAAGCTTCTACATGAAACCGAGGTGAAGGCTGTCTTGGCACAGTTGGAAATGATTATCATAAGAACGAAATTCGTCATTTTCCACAAGTTCATCACGTCTATAAATAGTTCGACTTTTCTAACTGTGCCAGGACAACCTTGGTCTCGGTCTCATGCAGAAGTTTGGTTACTCAACGCCTGGAGGCCATTAAAACTGAAGACCGCTTGTTATTACTTACTTTATGTCCGTCAGCTTTGAGAATCATTGTCCAGCCTTTGCCACCACAGATTGACTCCATGTAGCAATAAACTCTCTCCACGCGAGAACCAGACTTGATATAATACATCCCATTACCGCCTTTTCTAAGATCGTAAAAAAGATCAATGTATGTAAGAACTACAAATGTGGTAAAAATTGTAGCCTGCGTAGCAAGCGTTTCCGTTGAGTTTTGGCAAGATTTTCTCTTTTGGTCGCGCGAAAATTGGGGCGAGAGAAACAAAACGAAAGGAGGGGTTGGGACGGCCAAAAGAGAAAACCTCGCCAAATTCAACGGAAACGCTTGCTACGCAGGCTATAAAAATTGAGGTTGGGTCGTCGTATCGAACAAAGTTATTTGTTTACTAGATACTGATGAAATACCAGGATTTTTCTTTTTACTAAAAACCAATTTTTCGACATTTCGGACTGAGAGTTTTTCCACTGAGTAAAACAGTGGGGAGAGGCAAGTGAACAATATCTTATAAGTATGTATTTGTAAAAGATCTGAAGTATTGAAAAGTGTGAAGAAAAATATGTTGCGTAGTTGACAACAAAACAAAAATTGATAGATAAAGGCAAAGCAAATTAAAAGAAGTGCAACGGTCATATATCCAACGAGGACTCAGGGACCCCACGCAAAGTATAAACGAGTAGCATTTATTTTGTCTTGCGATTGCTGTCTTGCTTTCGTTTACTAAATACTACATACAACAGTCAGAAATCGAGTGACTAGAGAATCAAAATGGCGAGAAACGGTTGGACAGGTATATGTCGTCAGTCCGAAAAGTTCGTTTTTTTGTCTTCTTTGAAAACGCGGTGTAAAGCTTAAACAACGATCTCTATTTGTAAGAACTAAGGAAGTTATCACACGATTCAACATCAAAGCATTTCAGTGTGTTTACAAAACGTAAGCCTGTTTCCTATATAGGCGTAAATCAGTCGTCGCAAACAGTTTGCGGAAGAATGGTTGCGAGCTACTTACAATTTGTTCAAGACAATATGAAATGATCGCAAACAAGCCGTAAAGATAAAAAAAATTTCTTTGCGACCGTTTGCGATCGTCGCATCTTTCTGTAACAAATGATGAAATACATTTCCATTATAAACGCAAACGATTTTGCGTTGGCTCACAAACACCCCCCTGCAAACTGTTTGCAACGATTTACGTGTGTTTTGAAACCAGGCTGCAGTTTGAGCAGTGTTAAGTGATATGACAAAATAAAAGAAAAACACTCACAAGACGTGAAACACTAACTTATACATTTTCGTTTTAAAATAAACACACGATATGTTTTGCTTTTCATTTACAGTGAAATGCTCCATAGGCGCATTCGAAAAAGGAAGTACTAATATAGGCGCGTCGGGGTAAAATGTAAAATTCACGAAACTTAAACAAAATTGAAGAACGCAATGAAGCGAGATGGGAGTTCATTATTGTTCCTTTCTTAAATTTAATGAATGTATCATTTTATGCCGACGAATTATGTGTTTCTGAGTTCCGACATGGTTTACAGGTTTTTTAACGTTTAAAAACAACACCATAAAGTGAAAATAATGACGTCAATGAGTGGTAGGTTGGTATGTGCTTAAGTGTGTATTGTATGCATGTATGGCGCCTAACCTGCAACGGGTTGGTGTCTTGTCCAGGGAGAGTCAAAGGCTCTCACCGCTTAATAACGCTACGGAAACCGTAAACAGGCGCAGCCCTAATGGGCCTCTTGACCGGATGTAAAAAGGATTTAGGTTATATGTATATGAAGACAAATTACAGGAAAAGGGTCTCGTGGAACTGACAGGAATCGAATATTTCAAAGAGCGAATCCAGCTACATCGAGCTTGCCTTTGTCAATGGATTAGATCAATTAAAGGGTAAATTAGGAATTAAGCAATACCTTGGATGAACTAGCTATAAAGATTAAAGAAAAAAAATAAAATAAACCCCAAATAGCACTGATAACACGGGCCTGCGCAAAAGCCAAAAATTGGAGATAGTGGTTTTTTCTGTGACAAAAACTCGGCTGACAGCGTTTCCTGTGAGCATTTTGTTTTTGGTCGATTCAATCTCTCTAGTCTATATCATTTGAACTTAGTTTGAAGTGCTATCATACAATGTGTGTGGTCAGTGAAACAAAAAATTTAAAAAAACCAGCATAGCAATGTAAATTAGAGCAAAACTAAAGCCAATTCAGCTTTTTGATTAAGTTCCAGTCAAGTCTTGAAACTATTAACTGTAATTAAAGAGCAAATTTGAGTTACCAAGCATTTTTCAGGTTTGTTATGATTGTAGTCTATGTAATGGCATTTCAGAATTGCCAGCGTTGAGTCTTGTGGGGATTTAAAATGTTGCCTGCACGCGCAAAAACACTCAATCGGCTAGATTTTGCCAAACGACTGAAGGAGCCCTTTTCCTGTTAACGCCCTAGATGTATATGTCCACTTACGTCCCACTCTCTAAAATGTGTTTGCATGAATTTCCAGGGTTTCCTCGAGTTCCAACCTCCCCATGTTGCCTCTGTGAGCTACTTGCAAAGATGTATCCCATGCTCTTGATGTTCCTATTGCCATTATCAGCAGCGCACCTGGCTGTGTTACCCATAGTGTTAGAATTGTCCTGGTGACAGTAAGATCCTGCACCTCCAAATCCAATCCTCGAGTCAGGAGTGTTACAGTCGTTTTCTTGGTTTGAAATGATACCGATTCTTACTCTGGAACCCTTGTGATAGACGTTGAAGCCCTCTCTGTTGCAGTTGCGCTGAAGGGAAGAGTCTGTAATTAGCCGTTTCCATGCATCACGGCCAAGGTGCAAAGGCCGATACTTGCCATCTCTCAATAGACTGTAGAGTGATTCAGCTGCGTAATCAACTCTCTGCCAGCGGTCCCGTTTGTTAGTTCTGACTCCAAGACAAAGGCGGTCGAAGCTGAAGGTGTGATAAGTGTGAAGCTTGGTCTCTAGAGAATCGCCGATCCCGCCCTTTGCGTTATGCGGAGCGATTTCATCTTGGTTACTCCACAGTTTTGATTCGTAGTGAAATGTTTGCTAGAAACAAAACCATACACTTTTCAAAAGGTCACTCTAACTAAACTTTGCATGTTGCCTTGTTAGTGTTTACTAAAGGTCGACATGAGCTTAATACCCCCCCCCCCCTAATAAATTTCATCCCCCGTTAAAATGGACACTCACGGGACCAGTCCTAAAACTGTGAACCTTGCCTTAGAAAACTTTTCAAAATCCCGGTCTTGCAAGCGATATCAGTCTATAACATCCAAAATTCTTAGGAACTCCCTCACTTCCTTATAGACGTTACAACAACCCTCTACTATGCTCTCAAGTTGCTTCATGGTTGAGTTAAGTTGGCCTTAACGTACGTAAGTCTGATGGTCCTATTGAAACTTGGCTTTTTCGGAGTTCCTGATAATCCTGTTATTGGGGTAGGAGGGGGGAAGGAGGGGAGATAGAAGCCCCTGAACTGTATCTATAATGCTATTGTCACGAAACTCGAGATTAAACTGATCTATAGGAAATGAGTAGCTTATTCGATTAAGATGTTTGTTTTTCTTGTATGTACATTATTAACATTGAACATTGTTATTGCTCTTTGTCCTGTTACATTCAAACGAGTGTTCAAATACAATTTCGCAAAATAGATTCTGACACGAGCTCAAGCTGTTTTTATGTTAAATTATGATTACATGTTCTCGCACCACTTACAGTAACAAACGCAACGTTATTCTAACGCACCATTCCATTTGTATTTGGTCATTTGTCTGAATAGAACAGGACAAAGAATTTGATCAAAATAAAGAAAATCGAGCTAGAAAAACATCTGTCAGCATTGAATTTTATCTTTATGTTATCGTTATCATTTTACAGTCAATTATAATCTACTAACTTTATGGCCATCAATCTTCATGATCATTGTCCATCCTTTCTCGCCACACAAAACTCCCATATAGCAGTATGCTTCTTTTGCAGCAGATCCACTCTTCAGGAAATACATTCCACTCTTCGCATGTCTGCAGAGATAAATAAAATACGGATGCATAAGTAACTATGGACAAAAGACGCGTTATTTCATGTATTATAAAATAATTTCGATATTGATACGCCCGCTCTGATTGGTCAATAGGTATGTTTCATTAGCCTGTTCAAACGCGGTTTTGACGTCACAAAACTTTCAAACAAAACTTTTTAGTTTTGTCTTTATGTACAAAAATAAAATTTCAAACGTAACAAATTGCTGAGTGCTGAATCTGTTCTTGTTTTTGTTGTAGCTAGGACTATAACGATGAGTTTCCTTAGAAGAAGCACCAAAGAAGAATTTGCGAAACTGCACGAGTACGACTCGATGAATGAGCTGCACCTGAACTGCTGTTCCCAATGCAAACTAGCTATTGTTTAACTTAGTTATCAGCCCCAGAACCTAGTGGTTTTTGAAATTTTTTTTAGTGTTTAAGTAAAGCAACAAGTCAATTCATTCAATTCAGTACTTTAGCAGCTGCAAAATTTGATATGAAAGCACCGGGCTCGCGGTATGATGAAACACAATTTCAATGCTCAAATCTTTATTATAAAAGTATTTGGAGAAACAAGCGGGAAACAGTGAATACAATTAAAATACTTGTTCGGTTTTATTCGTAACAGTCAGGTCTCGAGAAAAAAACTTGAGATATTGTAACTCGGCGAATGACAATCGACGTTTTCTTATGTCAGCTAGTTGACCAGAAAATGTTCGAGGAATTAATATCCAAAATTGCACATTGTTAAGTCTTGAAGTTGAGTTAAAAAATCCCGAACATCAAAAAGAGAATTCAAATCTCTCAAAAACTTTCAAACCGAGCATACTGATGTTAAAAAAATGTTTTCAATCGACAAAGGCGTCATTAACACCAGCGTGAACAAAACACAAACCTGAAACGATCGAGAACCTCAAAAAATATCAAAGTTCCGGCGCAGAAGATGATAAGTTCCATCATTTCTACTTGAGTTATTGATAAATGGACAGTTTTACATTCCAATCTTTCTGGGTAAAAGGCCGTAAAGCCAAAGAAATCATTCACTTTTTAAAAAGCTAGAGATGGATGCTAGTGATGGCGGAGGAGGGAGCTGAAGAAAGGAGAGCTTGAAAAGTTCCAGCTGGAAGAAAAGGGGCCGGATAGGGATGCGGGAACTAGAGGAGGATGAGTTGGAGGAGGAGGGACTTTAGAGGGAAACTTAAAAGATGCTGGAGCTGGAGGAGGAAGGACTGGAGAGGGATCTTGGAGCTGCAAGACGAGGGACTCAAAAGAGGTGTTGGAGTTGGAGGACGAGGGGCTTTAGAGGGATACTTAAGAGATGCTTGAGTTGGAGGAGGAAGGATTGGAGAGGTATGTTGGAGCTGGAAGACAGGGGAGTCAAAAGAGGTGTTGGATTTGGAGGAGGAGGGACTTTAGAGGGAAACTTAAAAGATGCTGGAGCTCGAGGAGGAAGGACTGGAGAGGGATCTTGGAGCTGCAAGACGAGGGACTCAAAAGAGGTGTTGGAGTTGGAGGACGAGGGGCTTTAGAGGGATACTTAAGAGATGCTTGAGTTGGAGGAGGAAGGATTGGAGAGGTATGTTGGAGCTGGAAGACAGGGGAGTCAAAAGAGGTGTTGGA
>JAOBAT010065872.1:10460-23497 GCA_026413305.1 Hydrozoanthus tunicans
GGAGTTGGAGGACGAGGGGCTTTAGAGGGATACTTAAAAGATGCTGGAGCTGGAGGAGGAAGGACCGGAGAGGTATGGTGGAGCTGGAAGACAGGGGAGTCAAAAGAGGTGTTGGAGTTGGAGGACGAGGGGCTTTAGAGGGATACTTAAAAGATGCTGGAGCTGGAGGAGGAAGGACCGGAGAGGTATGTTGGAGCTGGAAGACAGGGGAGTCAAAAGAGGTGTTGGAGTTGGAGGAGGAGGGACTTTAGAGGGATACTTAAAAGAGTCTGGAGCTGGAGGAGGAAGGATTGGATAGGGATGTTGGAGCTTGAAGAGGAGGGGCTGAAGAGAGGTGCTGGAGCTGGAGTAGGAGGGGCTCAAGAGAGGTGCTGGAGCTGGAAGAAGAAGGGCTGGAGAGGGATGTTGGAGCTGGAAGAGGAGGGGCTGAAGCTTGAGGAGGGGCAGGAGAGGGATGTTGGAGCTGGAGGAGGAGTGGATGAATAGGGATGCTGGAGCCTTCGGAGGTTGGGCTGAATACGGATATTGGAGGAGGAGATGGCGCAGTTCATTTGCAAGAAACTAAATACTTTTTGATTAGACGCAGTACTAGGATGTTAGCTTATAAAGCCTTTTCCAAAAAAAATGAGAAAGTTGCTTATGTTTAAATAAACAGAAACTTTTTTTAAATGATTTTCTTAGACTTACTCATTGCTTCTTAAAATCTCTTTACAGGACTCTGCTGGGTTGTCTTTAGATCCAAGCGGGGATTTAGGTGTTTGTCCGCCACAAACTGATTCGTACTTTTCGCCGTTACAGATCTCCAGCTTCTTGTTTACATATCTCAAGGCGCCTGTGTTTTTCTTACCACATGGGCAACTGCTTGATCCTACACGGTAAACCGTGTAATCATGTTCTGGATGATCACAGAACAGACTGTGAAATAGATAACAATATTAGGACATGGACAATTAGCAGGACGTATACCCGTTGTTTCATCTACATGACCAAGTTAAGTGACCTGTTCCCCATGCGTGTTCCTGTAGCTCAGTGGGTAGAGCATCTGACCGGTAATCAAAAGGTCATGGGTTCGGTTCCCGTTAGTGACTCGGAAGTTTTTTCTTCTGAAAAGGAAGCTTGTGACAATAAGAACAATTCTTACATTCATAGTTGATATTAGTTTCATACTCAAAAAGTTGTGATTATAACTTCAAACAAGCGATTTCTAAATTCGGGCTACGGAAAATGGTACACAAGGAAGTAATACTCCAGAAAGAAAAATTTTGATTTGCTACAAGGAATTACAAGTACTTGAAACTAGGAGTACATAGGCTTTTGTGAAATTTGTCTAAATAAAGAAACTAAAGATAGAAGTGCAGAGATAGCTTGTCACCTACAACGAATCATTGGGTTTGGGTTTTAGATATTACGAAACAAAACGGTTCCGCAACTCGCAGAGCTTACTTAACTGGCTATGAATTTTCCTAACTGTTGAAGATTCCTCCCCACAACATAAAGGATTTAATTGTGTGAATGTTTCACGTCCTTTTTATCATTGCAATAAAAGCAAATTAATCAAAAAGATCTTTTTAACCAATTGTTGCCTCACGCAGGAAGCTTAAGAATTCCCAAATGTATAGCAAAAATCAAATACCATTTTTTCAATTTTTTTGGAAAATTATGACAAACTCGATCAGCAAGTATATCACTTAAAGTGTTGTAGAGGCATCTTTTGTAACTTGGCTTCCCACTTTGAAAAATATGATGGCTCTTCTATAGTTATAAGCTGGTGATGAGCTTTAAAAATCAACTCATCTTTAATCTATTACTATCGATTTGTAATTTGATACACTGGCCCAAAAGGTCCTAGCTTCGAAACAATCAAATACCTTTAACCACTTGTAACGATATGAGACACCCAACACTTTGAGGAAAATACTTTTGATCTTAAGGGAAAGAAAAAAACTTGCAATTGCATGATATTAAAACTTACCTAGCTTGAGCCCAAGAAATTAAAAGAAGGGCGACGAAGGCTTTTATCATGATGGCACCACTCTCTCTGGAAGGGAAAAGAAAACATAATTGATCGGGTTTTTGTTATAGTACGGTTAAACGTCTGTTAGTGCGAATATCCACGATCCCGTTTTTTTTTTGTTTTTTTGTTTTGCACAATTGAGAAGTAGAGATATAAGATAAACACGTTATCAAACCTTCGAGATCAAAAACGTTAGATATTAAGGATATGACGTCAGTGACTCAACCCGTGCCGCTCACAAATCAACTACATTGTGTATACAGAGAAGCTAAATGGTTTTTTTTCGTTGTTTTATCATAACAATTAAAGTTTTTGGGTGGGTTTTGTTTATGGATGACTTAATGTACTTAGTTTTGGTTGTCCCGCGTTTAGCCATTGACGTTATTTGGCGATTTGGAACTCTTTAAAGGCGGACGGAGTTTTCGCTCTGTTCTTGGCGATTCGCAACTCTTTCGCTCAGTTCATCGGGAAAACAAAGACACTCGTAGAGCTCCTGGAAAATTTGTTGTTCTACAAGTCAGTAATTCTCTTTCTAATCAGTAGATTTGCATATAGAATTCGTTGAAAAATATTCACCCCGGTCTTCGCATTAGTATAGCACTTTAAAACGTTGTACGAATCTAAGATTATTCATTGAAAGTATTTTAAGAGCACAGTCAAATTTCATATTCATTTTAGTAGCTGAAAAAAGGTTTTGACAACTAAAGAGATAACTCTTCCGTCTACATATCAGCTGTTGCCTAAAGAAGCAAAACTGAAATGAGAGACATTTTTGTTGCTTTCTTTTAGGATGCCCATATAAGCATTGAACGGTCTCTGCCAGGTTTCCATTTTAAAACTTCCTCCTGGCAATCAAGTCTTTTTTGTTAAAAATAAGAGTGGATGCTTAATCGGTGAAGAGTTGATTTGATGCAATTATTTTACGGTCTAATGTTAAACGTTTCGCTCATACAAACTAAAGCAGAAATGAAATGAACGAAAACGAGGCCTTTGAGTATAACGGCTTACAGTTATACGTATATGTTTGAAGCACTTAAATGTGTTGTAAAAGGTTTTGAGGAATTTCAGTAATTGGCAAGGCCGGACTTGAAAGCCCACGAAAAGACTACCGAATGGTGATTGCCTAAAAATTTTAATAAAACAGAAGTTGGAAGATTAAATTTAGTAAATATAGCAAGGCTCTCGACAACTTTGACGAAAATATAGCTTAACGTTAAGTTTTCGTACATTAAATTTTGGACAAAAACTTTCGAACATTTTGATCCGTCAATTTCGGACAAGCTACGAAATAAATACCCTTTTTGAATTTATCAATAAAAATCCACCGGTTGATAAATGAACATAAACGCCTATGAAACACTGAACATTCAAAGAGTAGGTGCAACAGCTTGATTCAAACAATGATACAAACTTAAAAAGTAGATGATGAGCCCGAGTTTCAAAAACTACTTTTAAGTTAGAAAGCTAGTTACTTTCTTACAGCAAAACCTTTCGTGTTGAAAAAATATCCGGAAGTTCAGCAGAAGCAGAATTTAACTCACCTTTCCTGAACGAATCAGCAAGCGACAACACGAAATGATGTGAGTAGGTGCGGTAACTGAGATATATACCGACACAACTTGTCTGTAGTTAATTGGCTGGTAGTTATAACCAATAAAATGAATCGAAAAGCAATAAAACGCCACCCTGTTTGTTTACGTTCTTGCTTGGCTTTGAACACTGTTTTTGCCCAATGGAGGGTGTTCCAAGCCCGTCCAAGGTGGCATGAAAAGACAGAATCGGCAACATTCTTAAAATGTTTCGTTGACTAAAACTGAAGAATTAAAAAACCGACATTTTATTCTAAGATATTTTTAAGAATTCGATTCTTTCTGTGGATTCCAGATCTAATTTATTAATTCTTTCTGTGGAAAAATAAACAAGTTAAAAAAAAGAAAATGTTATTGTTCGTTAGAGAGGCAATCACAACTTCGAGCAAACTAATTAGTCGAAAATAACATTTAAGTCTGATCCGTAAGCTACACACAATTAATTAGTCCTGTGCCCTATTTGCTTTCCTAATTATTTTATGCTAATTTTAATACATATGAGAGTGTTTTGACCAGGAGTTTACATACCTATATTGAATTGGTTCGATACAATATCACGGAAAGATATATTAATTAAGACCAAGGGGGCAATATGAAACAATCTGTTTGTTAACAAAGCATAGATACAAGCAAATACTTGTTCAAGATCACAACTGTTTAAAAAACAAGGATCTTATTGATTGTAAAAACTGACGTCTATTTTAACCATTGCTAAACTTTGAGTTAACTTGGTGTATTTTCGTGCGGTGGGAAGCTGCCTTCTTGGAAAAATATGCTTGATATGTTGGTTTTAATATATTTTTCACCTTTAACCCGCTTTTTTGGAGATAGGAAAAATAAATCAAATCAACGTGTCCGACGCAATGCCTTTTTGGTTTAAACCGTTTTAACAACAGTTTAATGTTTTGCGTGTTTTCTTGACTTTTCTTTAATTCTGTATGAAAGATACTTTTTACATTTTGATTGCGCCTCTTTTTTATTTGCAATTAGTTCTGTTTCTGATAAATTATTTTCAAATCCAAGCGAGATTCATCAAGCGCATGCGAACAATTTTCAAAAGCTCAACAAATTCAATGTGATCAACAACACTTTTAATTTTCAAGTACTCCTTTTGAATTTTAACCGAAAGAATTTAGCGGCTACTTGAAAAGGTGGCTGTCAAAAATGGTCTTTCGGCACATATAATTTATACACCTATTACGATATTTCGTTTTAGCCGCCAACTGATTTTTTATTAAATTGATCTAGGAAAGTTTTTGTTGTTTAAACAGCCGGCTAGTATGAGCACGGAGGAGAGAAAACAATTACTAATAGCTTATTATAAAGGTTACCTGTTAAGGTACTCAGTTTCAGAAGATTTGATAACGGTTTACCTATATAGATTACCTGATGGTTGATTCGGAAAAACAAAAAAGAAATTATCATTTCCATAACATGCACACTTTTTTAACTTTTACGAAAGTCAAAAAAGTTTAATCAAGGCAGCTGTCACATCATGCTGTTTTCCATCTGTTAAACGAAAGCTAAAAGTATTATCTGATTAATTAGACCTCATTGTTAACAGCTGATCCCCTTTACCATCCCCCCCCCCCCTGTAAACAAACGGATCAAATAGTTATTAGAAGAAATACAACTTCGTTCAAGATTGCTGATAATGGTTTAAACAGCAAGTAGTACTGGTATTATTTTAAGCTAAACCCTTTCTCGAGCCTAAGTGGTTCATAAGGGCGGCACTTTACTGTAGTGTTAAGTGGATGAGAGTCTTAGACCCCCCACCCCTCCCCCTGGACAGGACACTAATCCATCGCAGGTTTGCCCACAGCAGAACTGGTACTCAGTTAGACAGCTGAGTCGACTGGAAAAAAGTCAGGTAAAGTGTTTTGCTCAAGGACACAACGCAGTTGTCTGACCGGGACTCGAATTCGCGACCCTAGAAACTACGAGTCGAACATGACGCTAACCGCTCGGTCGCTGCGCCGCCACTTTGCAATTAACTAATAACTAAAAAACTCTCGCAACAAATGAAACCCTTAAACGGTTGTTATAGCCACATTGAACAAACACAGCTATTTTAGCTTTTTCAAAATGGACGGTTGTTATCGCATTCAATATATACAATCGTCCTGCTAGTCTTAGTCTCAAAAATGCTCAAAAACTTCTTCATTTTTCAACATTGAAAAGCAATATAATGGGCGATAAAAAAACAAGCAAAAAATAATGTTAAATAGAGCCATGGCCGTAATTAAACCATTCAGTTGATAAGCGGATCCGTTGCGACAGTTGCGTAAATACCCCATGCATTAGATGAACTGAATAAATATTCAACACGTTAGTAAAATGTACGCTTTTTTAATTTTTTTCTGACATAGTCATTATATCATTATGATAGTAAAATTGTTAGTTGCTTGCTAGATCAACATTTGCTTATTAGCCTCTAGCTCATCTGAAAGTTGTTTTCGTCCCTTGCCATGAACATAGGAAAGTCATGCAGTTGTTCATTGTCCATGCAGATTTGTCGTGAATTAGCGTCAAAGGCAAAGACTGGATTATGAAGAGCTTTTTAACTTGAAACAGAGTTTTCTTGACTCAAACAGCCGCTGTTTACGAAAAAAATTACAACAGTTCTACTACAGTTCTTACAAGGCATTTTGCAAATACAAAGATATAATAAAATGTTCATAAGTTAAGACAAAATTCATATGTATAAAATGAAACATAAGTTAATGCATTATTCATCATAACACAAGGTTCTCTCAAAAAATGTTTTGAGACCGTTTTTACATCAATCGTTAAGGGTTTGTGTTTCACGTAAAATGTTCAATAATTCTTTCTACAGAAAACGCCCTATCTCCAAACGTCGCAGTTTTGGGACATGTTGTTGCAGCAAGTCACAAAGATAGGCCGTTGAAATTTGGTTCACAATCTTGTTGACAATAAGGAGTATTCTAAAAGTTAATCGTTGGGCTCAGAGACAGCCAACGAAGGGTTCTTAGTGCTGGTGTGAAGTGATCTCTGAGCTAAGGTCTCAGGTGACCAGTTTAGTCTTTGAGCCGCTGTAGTTTAATAGTTTGGGTCTTTGTCCGGTACGCCATATTGCAATATATAAAAGCAAGCAGCAGGTGTTCCGTGTTAGTTTAGTCCAGGGATTTCCTGGCTCTTACAATACGTATGTCTTGATCAGTTTGATAAAGATATGAAGACGGTAAAACGACAACCTTATCGATATTGTGCTTTTAGCAGCAACATAGAAACCTTGCTCAAACCAGTTAGTGCTTTAATTTTCCGCAAATTAGAGTTGAGATGCATTTCATGCAATTTCATGATAAAAATTTTGGTTTAAAACACTCTCTTCTATTAACTGTTTTACGTTTTATTTCTAATAGCTGTTTTACATTCTATGACACTCACTCACTCGGTTTGGTAAAAAAAGCTAAGAACACGTTAGGACATTACCCGTTGGAGCGAACATACGAAGTTTAGTTTCGAGTATTTCAAACCGTATTACGTGTAATTTTCTTTTTATCACATAGATATGATCTGAGTGCTTCATTGATAAATAGAATAAAAAACACAGAAAAAAAAGCAAAGAAAATCGACAAATCGATGTATTCACTCTGAGGATATGGAAAATATGTCGCTTGTATCCCGGATGTGATTTCGTATGAGATCTACGAATCGAGTTGTGTGTTTTTCAGTAAAACACTCATATCTAAATATCATGCACAGGATATTTCTGTCGCCAGTTCAATTCTTCGTTATGCTTACTAGTGAAATAAATCTCTTTTTTCCACTCGAAGACAAATTCATGTTCACGCCTGTGCATCACCCACAAATATAATAACCGCCCACAAATGTAATAAAATTCAGCCACAAATGTAATAAAATGTTAACAACAAGTGTAATATAATTCAACAACAAATGTAATGAAATGTAAACTTTCAAAAAAAGTTAACTAAAACTTTTAGAAATGATAGTAACAAATTTAGATCCTACAAACTTGAGTGGCAGGTCCTTGAGTGTGGGGGGAGGGAAGGGGGGGAGGGAATGTGGCCATGGGAGAGGAGGGAGGGGGGTAAGGGAAAGGGACAAACTGATTCATGAAAACGCGCCGTTAAGCCATTCACACCGGATCATAAGTGACGTAAAATCGAACGTGGGTGTAGCGGTAAGGAATGTTTCCATAGGGGACGGGGGTGTGAAGATGTATGGCGAGGGGGAAGAGGAAAGGGAAGGGGGACAAGTAGCAAACTGCCTTGTGAAAACCCATTGTCATGCTACTCACATCGGAGCATGAATGACCTATAATTGCTTGTTTTAATCAGTTCGCTGTGTCGCTAGTAGTGTGAACCGTCAACCGAAAAACAATGCGATACATTAGAAACGGAACAAAGTATGTGAAAACAGAAGTTGTACAGGAAATTATAATTGCGTATATTAAACCCTGGTGTAGTAAGAAAAAAAGAGTATTTCAACACCGAAAAGACATCTCTAAAACACACATAATCCAAAAGGCTTAAGGCCTTAAACCAAAACCGAGAGCACAGACGACTAACGCGATTGCATTTAGAATACTTAGAACCGGCCGTAAAAGGGATAAAGACACTACCTCGATTACCTGACTAAACTACAAATACCATGACCACAGTCCTCACCCCTCCCCCACACCACTTCTAAAAGTTTTAGTTACTTTTGTTGAAAATTTACATTTGATTACATTTTGTTGTTAATGGTTTTATTACATTTTTGGTTAAAATTTTATTAAACTTGTGGTTAACTTTTTATCATACTTGTGGTTGAACTTTTTTACATTTGTGGGAGTTTATTACATTTGCTGTTAACTTTATTACATTTGTGATTAGTATTACATTTGTGGTACAGCTGAGTCGACTGGAACAAAGTCAGTTAAAGTGTCTTGCTCAAAGACACAACACAGTGGTCTGACCGGGGCTCGAACTGACGCGACCCTAGAATTACGAGTCAAAAACGCTAACCGCTGAGCCACCGCGCCGCCGACTCATATCTATATAAATAATGAATACAATTTTGCGCTTTTTGTATTACGAGAGCGTGCGTTTACAACTCATTAGACGCACGACCGGCCATGCGGCGAACTGGCTCGGGCAATCTTAAAATGACGCTGCTATTTTCTTTATTAAGAAGCACTCGAATAAATAGTTTATGGTTACCTCCTAGTATTAGCGTAACTGCTATTTTTAGGAGTAATAAACCAAGAACCAAGAATCGTGAGTCTTTCGTTTCTATGGTTGCGCGTGGGAAGCTGGGAGAGCGCTCAAGACGCTAGATAACAACTTTTTTAAATAAGAAAAATTTTGTAAGAACAAAGAGGCTCAGATTGGCCAAAGTTTAAGTACGACTCAGTATAGGTACAACGAAGTTAAGATTGGCCAAAAATTAAGAACAACCTGAGAACAAGATGAGGCTAGGGGTCAAAAACTATTTTTTTTATTTTGCTCGCTTTCGATCTTTAACGGCTAGGGCTTCGTTTTTGTGGAATTAAACTACACGTAGAAATTAAAACGTTAAGAACAACGCATGAACCTCAGCAAGAGCCACTGGTTCTAATCTAAAAAAAGCGTTTAGTCATCATAGAGATCTAACGGAAATATTTCCTCAATTTATTAATACACATATTTCATTAATCACTGGAATTGCTCCCATCTCTTATCAATAAAATATGATAACTAATTAAATATCATTTATGATATCATATATCAATATTGCAATTTGTTGTCAAAAGCAAAGTTCCAATTACGAAAAAATTTCAATTACCAATCCATTTAGTTAACAAACAACCTTTTATAAAATCACTATAAAAATCTTTGTTGTTTGTTTAAACCGTGTGCTATTAGTCAATACGGCAAAAAAATGACTTTTAAAACAAACTCATCTACTGGTTGTTTTAGCAGCTAATTAATTCAATCTTTAAATATATCTCGCACCTTCTTAACACTATAGAAATCAATTATACTACAAACGTTTTAATCTAGCTCTGAATAGGAATTCGTTGAGCTTCGTCGTTGAATTTCGTTTGTCCACAAGCATAAATCAAAACAAACTTTAAGAACAATAATCATTCTACAAACTTTTAAGCAGCTCCTTACAATAGCGCAAGTAAATCCCCCTAACTTTTATCCAGCTTCAGGTCTTAATTCCACAACAGAGTTTGAGCAATATAATTTTCCAATGCATGTCCTCCTTTAGTGGATTAAGAAGGAAAATTAAAGCAACTTTACAGCTAGCCGTTGGTTCTTGTGATATCTCCAAGTTTCTCATCACATCCTAAACTCCAAGCCCAGAGTGAGGGTCAACGCCTGAAAATTGCAATTGCAAAAATCTTTAAAAATTTATATTTTTCATGTTTTCCCACGCATTTTGCACAGAGAAAGGATTTTTGAAGGTTTGAAAACAGAAAGTCAGGTACCAGTGTAGTGCCATTCATTCAGTAAAAGGTTGATAGAAGCTGCATGCATTCTCTAATAGAACTAAATAGCTCTGCCTTAATACCGCCGTTACGTCAACGATGACCTTAAGTTTTTTTTACTTGTGCATCAAATTGCTTCAGCATCGCTCATTGTTATTAATGAGACAGATTTTTAATATTCTGAGCAGATACTACCAGAGTTTGTTAAATAACAAAAACATTGAGTGTGCTTCTGTGCCTTACACATGTATTGAGTTAGGGAACCATGTCTTCTTTCTTGTTGCGTTTCTTTAGCACAACACAAATAAATCCATTTCTTCTACCACCATTTGGAAAAAAAGCATGAAACTCACCGCATAGATCCAGTTACAAAGAACTATTATACAACAAGTAAGGTATATATTGTTGCGTAGCTTGCTCTAAAAAACTGAAAGAAGCTAATATAAACAAGACCTTGATCAAAACCAACATTTAGCTAAAATAATCAACACTGACAGCTTCAGTGCTTTAAACCCACGCGAAAAAAATATACCTAACACATATTTTTTGGAGGTCAAAAACACAATTTCCAATATAATCATCCATCCCATGTAAGCGTATCAAGCGTCCAAAATATTTTTTAGTTTTGTGCATCAGTAAGTTTTAGTGTGCATCCAACATCCAGAGCATCAGAGCGATTTGGATCTGACGTGCACTGGCCAGGCATCAGTATCCAGAAACAAGCTGCATCAGTCCAGCATCCAATGTATCAGGCATCCACGGAATCCGCGGAAATAGCATCCAGCATCGCGAGGGTAAGGCAGCCAGTATCCAGAATCGAACTGCATCAGTCCGGCATCCACGGAAATAGCATCCATCATCGGGAGGGTAAGGCAGCCAGTATCCAGAATCGAGCTGCGTCAGTACAACATCCACAAAATCCACGGAAATAGCATCCAGCATCGCGAGGGTAAGGCAGCCAGTATCCAGATACGAGCTGTATCATTCCAGCATCCACGGAATCCACGGAAATAGCATCCAGCGTCGCGAGGGTAAGGCAGCCAGTATCCAGAATCGAGCTGCGTCATTTTAGCATCCACGCAACCCACGGAAATAGCATCCAGTGTCGCGAGGGTAAGGCAGCCAGTATCAAAAATAGAGCTGCGTCAGTCCAGCATCCAGAGTATCAAAGGAACAAGCATCCGGCATCGCAATAGTGCTCTGGATGCTTTACATTGGGCGACGTAATGCCTGTTAGGTTGTAGCAAGATTCGTTATTGTGCTGCTCGTGGGTTGTTAAGAATAAAAAACACTCACCTTCACAGAGTTTATCCCGTATCTCCGTTACCCGTCTCGTCAGTCCTCGGAACGAACTAACACCAATTACGTCTTTCTCGCTCGAGGCGATAGCGATAAGTTCCTCTTTGTTTACTTGTTTACCAACCCCAACAGCTACCACGTATACACCAGCGTTTTTTAATAGCTCAGCTTCCTCTCTGACCTTGGCCAGCCACTCAGACTGTCCGTCCGTTAGCAGAAGTAGCACTTTGGATACCCTCGGTCGCATGTGGCCTTCCTGCGAGAACAAACGCGTTCGGGCTAGTTCAAGGGCCTTCTCCGTCCGGGTTCCTCCCTCGGTCCATACAATATCGTCAATGGCTTGGTGCAGTTTCTTAGGCGTTGTGTATTGAGCAAAGTCAAACATGAGATCGGCACTGTTAGCAAACCGGATAAGACCGACGTGAGTGCCTCTTTGTGAAACCTTGAACTTGTCTGTGACTTTCTTGATGAAGTCTTTGGCTTGTTTGAAGCCAGATGCCAACATGCTCCCAGAGCTATCGAGGATGATTCCAAGATCGACCCGCTGGTTGCACACTGATAGAGAAACAGAGAATGAAGAAGGTTAAACTCTTACCATAAACCCATCCTGACTCTTATTTCAAAAGCGATGCTCTAAAGTATTACAATAATGACTCATAAAGTGCAACTATCTTGTTGTATTTTCCTATTTCGCTGGACTGGTCGTGTTGCTATTATTCTTCTTGTTTTTCCGTTCCATTAGCATAATTGTCAAGTTGAAGATAATAGTGAAAGTAATAGCTTTGTGATAAAGAAAACATAAAGCTTGTTCATAGGTCTAGATAAGTAGAAGAATACCCTGCGAGCAGACCCTCTTTTCACCTCCTCAGCGGCTAGAGAAGGAGGTAAAAGCAGGCTCTGCTCGCATGGTAGTAGAAGAAGAGGTTAAGATAGAAGTAAGAAGTTTGAAAAAACGCACATCTACCAACAATGTCAAGAGAATATGGCAACGGAGCGTATTCACTGTGCAACATTCAGGCTCTGATACTCACTCTCAACATTTCTCTCTGATTCGTATATTACTGGAGTCCTCAAACCTTTGTTATTTTAGTTCGACAGAAATAGCAGTTGTCAGCAAAGCATGAAGTGACAGCTACACTTAGGAAAATTGGGGTCTAATCATAAAAGTTCCTAATTTAGTTGCAAGCACCAAGATATAACTATAGGTTTTGAGACAGTAGAAAGGTTTCAGTATTCTGCCTGCCACGTTACAAACTTCAAAACTAGCTACAGAGAGACTTGCAATTCCCGACTAGCAACTAGCCATAGGGAGAAATGTCATTCCCGACTAGCAACTAGCCATAGGGAGACTTGCAATTCTCGACTAGCAACTAGCCATAGGGAGACATGCCATTCCCGATTAGCAACTATCCATAGGAAGACTTGCAATTCTCGACTAGCAACTAGCCATAGGGAGACATGACATTCCCGATTAGCAACTATCCATAGGAAGACTTGCAATTCTCGACTAGCAACTAGCCATAGGGAGACATGACATTCCCGATTAGCAACTATCCATAGGAAGACTTGCAATTCTCGACTAGCAACTAGCCATAGGGAGAAATGCCATTCCCGATTAGCAACTAGCCATAGGGAGACTTGCAATTCTCGACTAGCAACTAGCCATAGGGAGACATGCCATTCCCGATTAGCA
>JAOBAT010065883.1:2487-13933 GCA_026413305.1 Hydrozoanthus tunicans
TTCGGTCTTTACTTTAGAGTGTATTGCAGTCGAGCGCTTTTTCAGTGTTGTCTTGCCAATGAGAAAACAGCCAATTAGTACAAAAAAGACGTGCTTCTGTGTTATTATATTAACTTGGGTAATTTCAATGCTTTACTGTTCTACAAATTTCTATACGTTAAAACTTGTCCACGTTGGAACGACCCCGTACTGCATCTACAGCTGGGAGCCATTGCTCAACAACGCAGATGGATCTCTAGGTGAACTCCTTTTCTACCTTGTCGGGTTTACCATGATACCATTCTTACTCCTAACCAGTCTCTACTTGGCCATCATCATCACACTACACAAACGACAGGCCAGCTTTAACTTCTCGTCGGAAGTGGTGCGACGCAGAGCAATGGAAAACAGACGAGTGACGTACATGCTGCTGACGGTAATTGTTGTGTTCCTCGTGACATGGCTGCCCCTCAATGTATACTTGTTCTTAAGTGCTTTTGTCTGGCCATCTCGCCGGCCCTGTGAATCAAGACACGTGGTGTTTAGCACAGTGTTTATTGGCTATATTTACCCAGCTGCCACACCGTACATCTACTGCATTTTCCTAAACAACTACAGAAAAGGTTTCTTGCAGTTTTTTAGTTGTGTCAAGAGGTGGAAGTCATGCGGTAGAAACCCCAACCAGACAAATCCTGAACTTGAAAGTACCACGAACGGCCCCGTAGAAAACCCAACTTCAATGGTGGAAGTTTTAGAGCTGCAGTAAAAGGCTGACAATGAGATAACAAGTTGATGAGCGGTTGACAAAGATATAAAAAAGTCCTTTTAGCTTTAGACAAGAATAATAGGGCTAGGTCCGGCACCACATCTCACACCTTTTTCGAGACAAATGCCGGGTTCAACTTTTCTCTCATAGCGATGAAAACAAAGAAGTTCTCAACCGCTAAAAACCAAGTATTCGATTTAAGTTCTCATATACAGACGTTGTAAATAATATTAACAAAATAATAATAATAATAATAGTAATAATAATAATAACAATAACAATAATACTAATAATAATGAAAATAAAAATAAAAATAATAATAACAATAATAATAATAATGATAATAAGCCAAAGCCAAGAATATTAGAATAGATTTGTCCGTACAACAGAGTAGTTGACTATGTATTGTAACTTTGATTAGGATCTGTTCTAACAACTGGCAGTCGAAATATTTTGTCGCTATTAGATCAATATGTAAATGAGTTGTATTTGATTGTTAAAATATTATAATTATTGTTATCAATATTATTATTTATAAAATGATAATAATAATAATAGTAACAACGATGATAGTAATAATAATAAATGAGTAATAGTAGTAATAACGATAGTAATAACAGTAATGATAAGAAAGGAAAGCTTCTGTCACTTAACAGTGATTTTCGAGGAGGTTCTCTGTAAAGTGATAGATAAATAAAATGTATATATGTATAAATATTAAGAATTCGATATCACAAATAGCACTAACTTATCGATCTCTGGTGACGATTTTAACCGAAAACGTTGGGAATCGAAACTTTTCTATGCAACATCAAACAGAGTTTTGTGTCTAACACTCGAGATTCTTGGTTAGAACTGTTTTTGCAAACGGACAAATTTGGTGATCAGAAGTGACTCTTCTTTCACGCAATTTGAATAATGTTCGCTTTATCAATGTAAGGGTTACGTCATATTGAAATCTTGAATAAACTTGTAATCGGACAACATGTCTTATTTCTCTAAAGTAGCAACGAAGCTATTTTTAAAAATCGTTAAGAATACAACAACTGCCGAAAAGAGGATGTCAACTTGCATTGCTGATAGTGCGGGAATTGTAACAGTTCGTAATAAAATCCGAAATTCCTTTTCAAAAGTTGCTGTTGCTTGCTAGAAATTATTGGGGGGCCTGGCAGTGCCCCCCCCCCGGCCCACAGGGTTTTTAAGATAAATCAAAGTCAGCTGCTTCACGTGTGTATGACCTGTGCCTGTTTGCGCATGCGCAAATAAACATGTTTACTTGTTGTCACGCTCTAGATCTTATCTGTCAGGCGTGCGCGTCGCGGTCTTTTATTCCTTTTTCTCGAATAAAAAGTTGGTTGATAGATCACTTATTAGATAGTTTAGTATGTATTACGGCTGACATTTAACTGAAAATACTACAACACCATATCCAGCCATACTACGTACTAAACGGTCTATTAAGAAATATATTTTCCCACTATTATATTTCGATCCTTCACTGTTAAATTCAGTAAGACATTCCCCAACCCTTCCCAAGACAAGTTGACTTCGTTCCAAAATAATTTTGTTATTTGACATTCATAAAACAGATGAGTTATTGTTTTTGTTGCACTGCAAAATAAACCGCGCGCAAACACGCAATTAATTCCCATGGGATTTTATCATTCAAAAGGTGAAAGATATTTTGATAATCCGTATCGTCACAATAGTGTCTGACAAGGTGGTTTAATACTCCGTTCTTGTATCGATCTAGAAAAGGAGCTTACATACGGAATCGAAGCTTGAAATATAAGGTCTGTATGGCGACTTAGGGTTTGTTGTTTTGATTGCGGGCATTGTTAAAGAACCAGGCCTATTCTGGGCCCTTAAATCGCCTTAAATCGCACTAGAAGTCGCTCTAAATCGCGGCGACTTAGGAGTAGGCCTAGAACCGGCTAATGATCCTCTCGGTCAACTGCTATAAAAGATTCTTCATCAGCAATACCCCTTGGTGAAGTTTGTAACTGAAGTAATATATATTGTGTTTGGGCAAGCTTGCTATTCTAAATTTGGGTAAGTTCATCTTTTAAGTGTCCCGCAGAATCAAAAAATGGCTTTGAAACCATATACCTTTTCGGTACTTCTTTGATATTTACTGTGAGTAAGCTTCAGTGCAATATTTTGCAATACTGGGGGTAATAAAGCAGCATATTAACTCAAAGGGAGCGTAATTCGCCACCGGTTGAACGATGACGACATTGATGATGGCTTTGTAGAATTAAAAAGGAAGTTGTATTCAACATGCAGGAGCAAGTTCAAAATAGACTGAGCTTCGTTGAGAGAAAAGAAATTCGTTCCAGCACCTAATTTGAATACACTTAATCGAGCTCGCAGTAAGCGCCTAACTAATGTTGTATTTATCGACCATCAAAACAGCCTGTGATAAGTTCTCTTGAAACTTTAATAGCTTTTTTATCTGATATTGATGAAATAGCGATAAAACTTAACTCCGTGCCTTCAATCAACATACTTATTTCTTAAACAAGAAGAAGAAAAATGCTAATTCAAAAAACATTTTCTTAAGGATAGCAGACCTTCACGATCTCAACAGAATAATCAGCTCCGCTACACGCATCGCTGGAACAACTAAGACTTGATAGGAATTAATTGATTTAGGAGAGTGACACATATCGATCGATTTTGTCCACAAGAAACTCGGGGGGAGGGGAGGGGGGTTACTCTGGGGCTAAGTTAGCCATTGACCGTCGAAAAAGTTCTCAAAGTACCCTAAAAACAACAAGGCATAAAACTTTGTCACCGTTAGAAATATACCTCTCGGTTTTAAAATTACCATAAAAAGTATCAAATGAAAGCTGACATTTTTCCTTGGGTAGCCGCGGGCCTCTCTTGTTGCGCATGCGTTGAACGTGACATGCAGTAGATAAAGGCATTCGGGGCGTAATAGGACCTTCACCAAAGGACTTTTAACTTTTTCATTTCTTGTTCAGTAAGCACGTTTACTCGAACACGGGACTGCAAGTAGTCTATTAGCGTTGCGTTTTTCAACCCTAAAAAATACCAGACTCTTGGTTTGACACAGAATTTCCTTTAGCAGCCCCTAAAACTAAAATACCGGACTGACCAACCCTAAAGAATGCAACGGCGGTCACACCTACCACCCCAATCTAGTGACCACCCCCCCCCCCCCCTGCGCAAGAAACGTTGTATGTAGGTTTATGGGGGCTGGGGTTGGTGACCGGGACGTTCCTCTGGTAAACTCTTTGGAAGGAATCGATACAAGTTAATTTGCTGAAGAAAACACAATAAAAAAGGATTTTAAAGCATTTGTAATATTAAGCTTATAAATAAAAAGCAATTGATCAAAAAGCTACCTCGCGGTATAAGCCCAGTGCAGCAAAATTAATATTGAAGGATTCCTGTCATTGACGGAGTCAGAGAGACTTTCAACCGCTGAGCGAAAAGCCTGACTACATTTGTAACAATCAGAAGTTTTCATTCTGTCAGGAAGACTACTATATATCTAGTAAACTACTAAAATTTTTTTGAAATATGTTTAGAATAATGAAATATAGATTTTTCCATGTGACGTTTCTGAGCGGTTTCGTAGAAATTACGGGTTGACAAAATTGTAGACGACTGCATCAAGATATGGCATGGAAAACAGTAAAATTAGAAAAAGCGTCTTTATATTCGGTCAAGAACATTAAACCGTACGGGTGACACTGGCAAGTCCTAATGCCTGTTTTCAGTCCCGTGACTCCTTTAACTAAAATGCAAATGCCTTTGAAAAAATGGTTCATTGTAAAATAAAGCTGGAATCTGATTGGCTAACCTTCTAACTGTCTACTAAGCGATAGTCAACGAAGTAGCGAAACAGCCAATGTTTTTAAACAGAAAACAATGGCGGATCCTTTAAACAGTCGGTTATATTCGAGGACAGTAATCTAGTTTGTTTCTATTAAAACACTTAAGACAGTACTCGTTGTTGTTTGCTATGAATCTAAACTCAACTCGACGTTTTGCATAATTGCGTCTTGTTGACTGACGATTCATAGAAAACTCCACCTCTTTGTTTAATTGTTAAGTAAAAAATAATTGCTTCGAGTTGTGACGGTGCGGGGAATAACACGCCTGGCTAGTCACCAATGAGATACGAGATTGAGCCCTCGCTCAGGGCACAAAAATCAATTTGTTTGGACGAGAATGCTTTACTGTATTCAATTCAAAGTTTAAGCCCAAAATGTCTTTTATAAAAAGTGTTTTTATTTTTTCATGTTATTCAATTTCCTAATGCACCTTATCGTTGTTTGTTTTTGTTGCTAACAGAGACAAAAATATAAACGTTTAAAAAAAAAACACAAAAGAGGTTTTGAGGAGAATAGTGCCTAAACTTAAAAACAATGATAAACATGCATTAGTCATGTTAAAAAAGAAGATAAAAGGACAAAAATTGTTTGGAGAAAAAACCCTTAATGGATCTAGCATCTAATATTTTCAATTAAAATTTATCTTGCTGGAGGCCCCGTTTTTATATATAGAAGCTTTTATTTCATTATCAAACCTGACATTTAGTTGTGCGCGTGTTTTAGCGGATGACAGAGCAAAAGCGTGTTTTGCTTTTTCTTCTTGATTATTTCTTCACCCGTCTCCAAGGAAAGATTCCTGTGATATCTCTGTAGTGGAAAATAAACACGAGTAAACACGTGATTAAACAAAAAAAAGCTCCTTTCTTGAAGTTACACCCAATGACTTTCA
This sequence comes from Hydrozoanthus tunicans, assembly GCA_026413305.1. Taxonomy (NCBI): domain Eukaryota; kingdom Metazoa; phylum Cnidaria; class Anthozoa; order Zoantharia; family Hydrozoanthidae; genus Hydrozoanthus; species Hydrozoanthus tunicans. The sequence continues at coordinate 7,988 of JAOBAT010065883.1, forward strand.
TGTTTGTTTAATGACCAACGCCTTTAACTCGATACGCTCACCACTACAGTGCGGGGAAACCGAAAGAGGTTACAGTAAACAGTGTTGGAGAATGGTTCAGTGTTTGTGCATGCTGGTTGCAGCCATAACAGTCATTGTTGCACGTTTTAGTTATGTTGCAATCCGCCACAAGATGGTGTGCAGTAGAGACGCCATTCAACAGCAGGTATGCTCTGATTGGTCCGTCAGTCAGCTATCGCAGTTCTTCTAAGTCCTTACCATGTGTATTAGATGTAAAGCCGCTTTTACACGTTGAAACTTTTAGGTGAAACTTGCGTGCAATAACGAGCGAGAGAAGTTTCACAAAGTGATGTTACATGGTTAAATCCTTGTTTCTTATCGCAACTTCGGTCGTTGTGACTGTTGCAGAAGAGGAAAGCGGTTCTACTTTGAAACTGAAACTGTCTCGCAACGGAAATTCAAATTGTTCACGTGTTACACGCCTCCCCCCCCCGTACACGGCACAACGCCTGTTGAGTCTGGTTTCGCCTCGTAGTTGCACATAGGTTTCATCTATAGTTTCAGCGTGTAACAACGGCTTAACGAATTATAGAAAGCTTGAATAGTTTTGCTGTTAGACGTGGATTTTTTCTTAACGTGTTCTTTTAAGTTAGATGTATTACTTTCCCACGTCTTTAAACAGCCAAGTTATCCGAGTAATTTTTCTTACACGTTTCGACTTTTGAGAGAACGCAACATCTAATGATGTGTCTTACGCTTTTTGTGGTTCCTCGATGTCTCACTGATATACAAAACTAATTGGCTGAACAGAGAAAAATAGACTTTTAGTGCTGTGAGTCTTCTTCTTACTTTAAATGCCTTGAATACACTTTTTAGATATTTTACACTTTGTCCAGCGCTTTTGGTTAGGATCATAACCGCTATTTAGGATTATAAGGAAAACAGCCAGTTTCTTGTAACCTCAGAACAAAACAGAACAGAACCTTGAGAACAAAATGATTTTTTGTTAAAACTAGTTGTTTTAGAAACTAGAGTTCAAACTTTTGCTTTTGTTCTAGTGTTCTGGGTTTGCTGGTGGCTACATAACAGGCCCATTATGCCGGTCGCTATGTGTCACTGGCGAGCTGAATGTCAGGCGCTGTCTCTCAATGAGACCAGATAAGAAAGTTTTCGAAGGGATCTGGGAGAACAGAGATGTTACTCTTAAGTTTGACGACCATTCAATGACAGGCCTTGAAGAGAACCAGCCAGGAATAGGAGAACCGACGGCCTGGATCAACCGAACTGTGCGAATTCTGATGGAGAGGCAGTTCGGGAAATGCAATGGTTGTCCGCACGTTCTTTCGAAATTTCTTCAACACGCTGATGCAAACGACGATGGAATTGTCACACCTATCGAAGCAAGAAACTTTGAAAGTCTTATTCGAAGTCAAGAGGCCTTTATGATCATTTTATTAAGCGGAAAGAAGCATTCCCTTGATTTTTATGGCTACTGTGGAAAAATGTTTGCTGTTGAGAAAGTGCTAGTTCATAAAACAAGATCTGTTCTAGCGACAACTGTTGCTCTTCAAGATTATGTCTTGCCGGAGATGTTCGGAATAGACGAGCAAATACGAGAGCTATTTTTGAGTTATATAAAACCGTTACTTGTAAAGGTCAATATATTTCGAACGGCTGAGTACCTATTAGCATATGCTGGGAAAATGGTTCACATACTATTGCACCAAGGCCAAATCTCCACTGACATGGAAAAACTCGACTTGGTATATTCAGTGTTTGAAACAATGTCAATGCTATCTGACAACCCGTATGGCATTTTACAATGGTGCGATATTCACATTGGTAATTACGGCCTAACTGAAGATTCCATTCTAAAAATAATCGACTACGATCAAATTTACGGAAAGCACTATGTAGAAGATAGCATTGCCCGTGAAAGCTGCAAATTTCAGAGTTGTCGAATGGGACAATCTTGCCATTCCAGCTGCAATAAGACGAATGGGAGATGCTCGCGTCATCTCATCGATCGAGATTTGCAAAATGTCTGTTCTCTCTTCCGCTATGTGCTTCTTTACGATCAAGAAATACTCGGTTTTCGCGACTCAAGATCGCGCTGTCAGTTTAAGATAATAGAGAGGGTTTGGAACAAATGTTTGTTTCTTCCAGATGTTAACAGCACCAGTTTAGTGATGAAACATTTTGATTTCGTTATGAAGCAAGTAAGACAAGCAAAAACCTTGTATTCAACTTGCACTAATTGAGAAGTGTTGCAAAGAACTTTGAACTTGCTGCAGATATTTTGGATATTTACAATATATAGAATGTACTCTACAATTATTAAATATATCATGGAGTTTACTACAATTATCAAATAAATGACATTTACTCTATATTTATTAGCTTTGCATTAATTATGATCTCTCAAAAAGTAAAGAAGCTAATAGGACGCAGTTAGTAATAATTTCTAAAGTCAGTCTTTTCCGAGTTCTACAGATGTTGAATCTTTAGTTGACATGGCAGGGACTTCGGCAACAGAACCCTTTATAAAAGCTAATTTTGGAAGTGTTGGCGTGAAGCATCTAGACAAAAAATATAATGCTTTCGTAAAAGTTTTTGGGATCGTTTTTTTTTGTTGTTAAAGTTTGGTTTTGCTAGTTTAAACTGATATCTGGGTCAATGACATGCAGCAATGAGCACTACTCCAGCAACTGATTTAGCTGCGCGCTTACAAGATATCCAATCCACGATTACGCCAAGATGGCGGCCGGTACATTTACCCGTAAGTCCTAGCGCATAAATATCTAAAATCGCCCATAAAAACGCATAGTGAAAATCTGTTAACCTTAAACTTGACACACACAGTGTTGTTAAAACAAGGAAGAATTTTACCAACCGGTACCTTCCTTGAGTATCTTTTAGCAGTGCAAGGTTCGCAATGCATTTGTGGTAACATGTACAGCCGCCATTTTTTTTCGAAATGGTCGATTAGAAACGCGATATCTAAACGATAACAATAAATATTTACAGCCAAAAACAAATTCAGTTTAAAAAATAGTCGAGAGCTGTTTGTGCCTCCAGTTTTCCCTTTTTTCCTAATTATAATTACTCCACTGAATGCCGACTATCAGTCTATCATTTTGTTGTCATTAACAGTCAACATTTCTAATTGGCAGTAGGTGAGGTTTCGGTTAACGTTCTTCTTGCTTCAAACTCGTACACCGTTCATTTATTCGGATACACTCATATCGGTTTATGTTGGTGCATGTTTATTGTTGTGGTGACTTGCTAGTCCGAGGAATGCGGGAATGCCCTCTTTCTCTTTCGCGTTGTACTTTATGCTGAAAAAACAAAAAATACCCCTTAAGTTAAAGTGCCTGTCAAGCTTATTTTTTTTAAGTTCCAGATGAAAAGTAGAACCCTTTAGTAATAGTAATTTTCGCCGTTCCTGTTACAATTTTTGACTTGAAGCGTGCAACGATGACGTAGCAGGAGGCATATGACGTAGCACGAGGCATGAAGCAGAATCAATCTTTTTTTTTTCTCAAAAAATTCAATTCTGGCTACAATAGTCACACACTTTAATCAATAAATTAGTCCCTTCAAAATGTTTGAAATAAAAGTTTCATGATTTTTTTTAGCAGAAATGAATATTCTTAAACAAAAACCACATAACTCACTGCTGCTATGTCACAGATTACCAGTCCTCGGCCTGCTCGATCAGAATTCACATTTCGATCTTTTTTTGGTAAAAAAGCATACTTAGACGTGGAAATTTTTTTTGGGTATTCGAATCTTTAGTTCACAGATGACAACAGTTTTAATCTAAAAAGTAAAAAAATAAGCTTGTTAGCGCCTTTAAAGATGCTTTGTTGTTTGAATAATACGGTCAACTAGAAACTTAGTCTAGCATGCAAGTGATAAAGTCTCTGGAAGACAGTAATTAAGATAACAAAAACAAAGATTTCAAGCAATGTTTGGAATCTTCTCAAAGTTGTAAGACGTTCATCGGTTAAGATGTTAAAGATTTTAAAAAAATCTTATCATGTAACTTTTCGTCTACCAAACTACAGTTTGACGAGAAAGAGTGCCCACAGAAATGCACAGTTACATATAGGTTGGATAAAAGTTGTGAGCTGCGGATAACTGAAGCGTATAAAAGTATTTAAACTACTGACTGAGTTTATCAGCTATGAATTTGAAGCTATATGGACTAGAGCGAAACAGAACAATAATAAATCTTTATTTATCGTCGTTACGCTGGGAGTGGTTGCCCATTCTCCCAAGCCAGTGGCTTTTGTTTAATCGCTCGACGGCACAGATCTCGGCGTGAAAGTCGATTTTGTGGAGGGAGGAAAACCGGAGAACCCGGAGAAAAACCGTCGGAGTCAGAAGAAGATCGACGAATCTTAGCCCACATGCAAACCCAGGATTCGATCCCGGGTCCACAGAAGTGGACGGCACGAGCGCTAACCACTCGGCCATCCGACTCCCCGAAAAAGGTATCTCAAGTTAAAGATGCTTTGTTGTATATTAACCAATAGGAATGTTAACACACAGTTTGTTGCAAAGGATGGTATAACCATTGTTGTTGCGATGTCATGTTTTTTAGATCTTTTGGTATGTTAACCAGTCAGTGAAAATTTTACCCTTTTCGAGATTTTATGCCTGGTCACGACCATTAAGATTTTAAAACTCTAGTAAAGTTATTCTGATAGATTAATTTGAAATATTAACAGTGAAACAATCGCCCGGAATTGCTTTGAAATTAACTACAGTTTCAAAACTTAACAGCGAGTGTCGAGAAAAAAAAAAGGGCCAGGACCTCAGTGGCTGCCTGAATAAATGGATTGTATGTGACTTGTTCAAACCTAATCGTGTACCTTGTAACTCTTTAGCCAGTCTCTCATACTTTTCAACTTGCTTTTCAGATATTTGCTTCTCCGCAGAACTTTCTCCAGCTTCTTACGTTGTATCACAGTCTTGTCTCTGCGTTGGTTTCTGCCGTCGCTCTCCGTAACAGGGTTTCTTCGTCGCGCCCTGCTCCACAGGGACACGGAGAACCCCTCGCCTACCTTAGGAAAAATGGCCAACATTAAAGTTAAAAGAAAAATCATTTTCACAATCAATTTTGAGCGGTTCATAACTAAGCTGAACAAGATACAGTTGCGCGCAGTGACACTAAGTGAAAATTGACTCTTATGAAATGGACAAGTCTATTTATAAGCTCTTGTTTTTGCGTCACAAATCTAAAAGAACTTCCGACATTCTAAAATTGGTACATCGAGAGATTATTATGGCCATGTTGTCTTATTTTATACGGAAATAAACACAAGCGGTATATTAACAGCCGCCCAGACGAGAGTATCGGCCATCGCGGTAGTCGGACTTGCGAAACACTTAGTTTTGCCTGCAAACACCGCAAATGGTCCTGCGAGTGAAGTCGGTTTTAATTACGAAGAAAATTTAGGTCAACAAGATTTCAGATTATCTGTTGCGTACGGTATTCAAATCTCTTGGTTGCCAGTAATCAAGTATTATAAATAAATCACCGTCGAACAAATGCAGTTATGTGTTTTTCATGTAGCTGCTTTGCATAAAGCTAAGGAAGTTGACTAACAACTAGCCGCCATTTTTGACTGATCAATATATCTCACCGGCGGGTTTTTTGTTCCATTCAGTTTCTTACTCAATCAGATTTTTTAAACTCAAAATATGTTGTTTAGGTTTCTGATCGATAGACAGAACTCCTGCTAAAGCCTGCTACCGCTTAAAGCATCAAGCCTTCAGGCTTTTCGCACATGTTTGATGTCTTCTCGGTTGCACTAATAATGTTGATCAGTTTACTCATCCGTTCCATGAATGGAAACTAATTTCTTTTGACTCTATTTAAAACTGACAATACTAGGGTTTATTATATTAAAATTTGCCTGCAAGCTTAGGAAAACT
>JAOBAT010065894.1:0-23491 GCA_026413305.1 Hydrozoanthus tunicans
TCTAATAAAGGTAAAAGGTGATGGAGCTAATATTTTTTTAGCTTGTCAACGGTTTTATCTGTTTTATTGTTTGAAAAAATAAATTTAATGCCAGTTGTAAAGTCAGAGTGAACACATTAATTACTAGTTGCTATTAATGTTAAATCTGCTTCTAATACCCTGACTTCATATTTTGTTTGTGTCTTTGTTTGTTTGCAATTTTAAATAAGCACTTTGTCTGGAAAGTCTAAAAGTAAATAAGCCACCTCTCGGTTTATTTGGTAATTACTTTAATTAAGCAACAGTTTTCAGGAACTAAGGACTAGGATAGTAATTAGGTGCAATACACTTCCAATGTTTCAACATTTTTTTGATGTAAGACATCACTTAGCTGTTATAATTCTGACCCCTTTAATTAATCTGACTATAAATTGTATAATTATTTGTCTTGTTGATTTACCTACAGGTCTCCATCACCCAGGCGTTACAGAAGGTTCGCCCTTGACTACTTCTGTTCATTGTTTGCTGACTCCTTGTCATGTGATTGCCCTAGATTTGGGTTTTCTTGCTTAGTGATCTGCTGATTCGTTAGTGTGATTGTCCAAGATTTGATTTATGCTGATTAGTGATTTGCTAACTTATTAGGGATCTCAGTTATAGTGATTTGTTAACTCGTTAGCATATTCATCCTAGATCTGGGTTATACTCATTACTGATTTCGATTGCAGACTCAGTGCAATTGTTCTAGATTTTATTTATGCTGATTAGTGATTTACCGACTCATAAGTGTGATTGTTTTCTGGATAAGTCATTTAGAGATGCAATAAAGGTTTTGCTAAAACTCATATTTAAAAATGTGAAGATATAACACTCTCTGTTCTATAACTTCTATTATATAGCTTTTTATGTGAAAATTGGAGAGTTAAAAGTTTGGAACAAAGAGTTTTATTAATTTTTGTATTTTTGAATATGAGTGTGATTGTTCTAGATTTGATTTGTGCTGATTAGTGATTTGCTGACTCATTAGTGTGATTGTTATAGATTTGGTTTATACTGGTTCATGATTTATTATGCTGACTTGTTAGCATATTGATCCTAGATCATGGTTATACTTATTAGTGATTCATCAACTCATTAGTGTAATCATCAAAGATCATCACTTACCAAAGATAAGCATGAACTTAACCCACACAGTCAAGTAAGAAACTAGATAAACATGTAATAGAAGCCAAGGATACTTTTAAATCTTTTCCAATAATTTTTATTGTAAGTTTTTGCATTTAGTAAAATTAATATTGTTGTTAACATAAATTTCCAGCTTGTTTCCCCAGTTTACAAAATTAGGAGCAGTCTGAGAATGTGAGGGATGTTAAATTGCACATTTTCATAATGAACACAGTTTGGATACTGCATTTCTTAGTATGTTTTTAAAAACTGAAATTTGAAATAAATTTTCTTATATTTGTGCTCTTCATTCCACATCTGAAGGTCACCTTCACCGCGAAGACGCAGGTCCAGGTTAGTTTAGACATCGTATTATATCATTATATGAAACATTTTTTCAAGTTTTATCAAAAAGTAACCACTTTGAGTGTTTGTTCATGAACCACTAACCATAGTGTTCAACAACTACACAGTAGCTACTGCTTTTCTTTGCTATAAAACTGATAATAATAATAATAATAATAATAATAATGATAAATACCGCGTATAACTAACAAATTTTGATAGTTATATTTAGGTCTTGGCTACTAAAGTAGCTTTTGCATTAACAATAATGATAATAATAGGGGCATTCCATGGTATTATGGACAAAAATATGAGCACTTCAAAGTTTACAGAAATGAGATCCAAATAACAAATCTCAAATGCACAAGAACTGAAAAAAAATTTTTTGCTAAAATTGGTAAAATTTATTTCAATAAATTAGCATAAATTATAATCAATTTTGTATTTTAATAAAAATGGTGTAACGGAGGGGAAAATGACTTTTGCTGGACTGAAATCAGAATAAAACTAAAATGAATTGGAAAACCAAAAAGACACAAAGTAACCCCCCTCACATTTACAAAAACCAAACTTTTATCTAAGAATTCAAATTTTAAGAAATATGAAGCTAAATCCAAACTCTTACTTTCCCCTCCGTTACTTTTTTAGGCCAAAAAGTTTTAATAAAATTTTAACTGCAAAGTCAAAAATTGTCATTTCCCACAAATTTCTAATTTAGATAAGCACATATAATATTAGTTTGCTACAATAATCAAATAATTAGTATTAGTCCATTTATTTTGCATGGAACATTTGTAACAGAGGGGAATACTTTGTAACGGAGGGGAAAGCATATTTTGCCAAACTTGAATTTTTTATCATGAAGAGTTTAGTTTTGCAACCTACATGTTTTGTCTGTTGAGTGTTTGTTTTTTTTTTGTTTTAACACAGTTTTATTTATTTATTTATTCACTGATCTATTAGCTTTGTATTTTCTCTAGTTCATAATTGGGTCACCTACTTGATTGCCATGCATTTCTTTAAAAGTGTTACAGTCACAACCCAGGCTCAGTTTGAAATGCTGAATATGTTATATAGTGTGAACATTCATATTGAGTAGAAGTGAGGTATGTTATTAGATTTATCAGGTTTAGGTTTTTGAAGTTTTATTAATAATTAAATTTAATTAATAATTAATTTAATTATATGCCTTCCAAATTTTCCTAAAATTTTGTGAAATATCAAAATTAATTTAATTTTCTTGGCAAATAGATCTGAATTGAAAACACTGCTATTCACTGAGTTTGCAGACCCTGCTGAAAGATAATTGTTTGAGATAACTAAGTTACAAGACTACTAATTGGAAAAACCTGGGTACAGGTGTATCAACATATTATGGGATATTTACTCTTCTTAGCAGCCTCTACTAAATCTACATTGTAGTATGTACAGTTCGAATTATTTTAAAGTTATTTTTTTACCTGGTTCTATTTGATATTTTAAGTGGTTGAACCTCATTGTAAGCACCTCGTGCTTTTTAAATGGGCATTTAATATTGTGGACACAGTTTTCCCCTCCGTTACACTACCATGTCTAAATTTGAATGCCCCTCTTAAAAAACTTTTTATCCTAAATGTTTTTTATTATGTAGGTACATTCACTATACAATAGCTATTCCTGACATTATAATGTATTTCTGATTTGCATTAAGAATTCAGAGAATTTTGAGTTAAAAAATAAATGTTTGAAAACTTACCGTTTTCTGATTCCCCTCCATTACAGCAACATTTTGCTTGATATTATAAGCAAATGTACAAAAAACTGAAACTGACTACATCTAAGTTAAAACATACCAAATCTCCAACATTACTGTTTGTGCACTTCTGAATATAATTTAACAATGGAGAAAAAATAACTGTTTTAAATTCTCTGAAATTCCCCTCCATTACAAGGCCAATACCATGGAATGCCCCATAATTATTAGCACTACTGTACCTAAGCTTGCTTGTTTGATTTTTGGACCAGATCTGAAAATCCAAGATTAATATAAAACTCCTGAAAACAAATCTGCAGATCAGATTAAACTAGAATTGCTTTAGAAATCAATCCAGTACTTTTTTTTCATGAGTTTTTTTATTTATAGAAATTATTGTTATGCAATCTAATTTAACAACAGTTGTCTTATTAATGACAATTCTGAGTAACAAATATTTTTTTTTACTGCAACTTTTAAATGTGTCAATAAGGGTCTTTGCAGTCTACTTGAAGTTGAAATTTAGAAATGTTTGTAAACAGTAAGAATTGGAAATTAAGGGATTGCATTTAATCTATAGGGATGGGGGTTTAAAGAGATGAGGTGTATTCAGAGGACGGGGAGAACATATTGTGGCAGTTTTGATATTGTTGACCTATTAAGAAGCTCCTTTGCAGTCTAGTTGATGTTAAAAAGTAAATGATTTTGCATTGAAGTTTCTTTGCTTTGTTATTGCAATATATTTTCCAGTGTTTTGTGAACATTCTATGTCTAGTTTTCAAATACCAAATATTTGAGTAATTTCCTGGTACAACTTATGACTAGCTGTGAAAAAAGTGTTTCCCAAGAATACAGTAATAACATTACAACAACAACATTTTTACTATTCTCACCATTTACAGTCAGGAACTTATAGCAGTGAATAGCTAAACAAAAAAGGAACTGTAGTAAAATTTAAAAAATACAGCTGAAATTTTAGAAGTTTTAGATAGTATGATTTACTATAATTATTACAAACATCCATACTTGCATAAGAATTCGTATGATTGAAACCTTCAAAATTGAATAAAAGTGAACACATGCTAACAAAGTAACATGAAATAGCAAAAAATTCACCAGTTGGTGTTCAAACGAAGCCATTAAATTGACTGTTTCAACCATTGCAGATCAAAATACATTGATTGATGTGTTTTTAAGCTTGTTTTTAACCTTTTTAGTAGTATGCTTGATCTGTTCCATTTTTCCAATTACCAAATGTTGTATATCATATTTTCAATCTTGAATATTGTGATTCGCGTGTTCTGATTGGTTCATTCAGTCTCGGTTATCAGCTCATATTCTCAGTTCATCAAATATGGAAACTGACTGTAGTGTTTGCAAAGCCAAAAAATAGGTTCTGAATAAAATTTAGCTGTTATTTTTAAGTATGGAAGAGTTTAGAAAGCTAATTAAATTTAATAAAACAGTTATTCCATTCGCGCTTGTTGGAGATAATGAGATGATTTATAGCCAACTTGGCGCTACGTGCCTCATCAGCTATTTACGATCTCATATCCATCGCGTGCTCTTGGAATAATTGTTAAATAAATTATGTCCGGAGAGGCTAAAAGTCGGTGACCAGACTAGGGCTGAAAAGGTTGAGTTCATTGTTGCCCTTGTGTTGACAAAAGTTTCTACTCTTTAGCTGTCTTAAATAAAAAATTTATGTAATCTTTACTTTTACCAATGCTCACATGGCAAAAAGTTTGAAGGCATAACAAAAACTTTTTTTCTTTGGTTTTCAAGTCATAAGTTTTATTTCTGGAACATTTATTATGGCACCCTTCATGCATTGTGCCAAGCCTGACAGGAAAAAGTGGGTTCCAAATAGACAGCACACATTGAGTTTCATTATTCTTCTAACGAGGAAAATATGGAGGGTTAAGACACAAGTATCACCCTTTAATAACAATGATGATGACAATATTCATTATTTATATTGTGCATTTTACATTTGTTTATGTCAGATCAAATACACATTCACCACAATAAATCCCTTTTAAACCAGTGCTGTTTATCATCAATAGTAACAAAAGCCCAATATTCATTAGTTGAATATTGAATGAACATTAACAACATTAATTTAATAACTATAAGGATCAAGCTAGCACTATGTAAGTAAGGCAGGAAGAGAGTGTTTCTAACAATGTCCTGAATTGATTGATCATATGAGAAATGGTTCCTGATACCTTCTGGTAAGACGTACCAGGTCTTAGGAGTAGTTGCTTTAAATGAATGACCAACTAAAGTTCTTTTAATTTCTACAATGGGTCAAATAGGGTTACCATTTTACCAATCTTAGGTTAATAGCAAGAGCCCCATTTAATGGTAACAAAATAATTACTCCAGGGGATTTAGAAATTATACTGTGTTTTAAGAACCATTTATGCTCTGAATGAATACCTTTTTGTAAATTCTGTTAGACAGCAGAGTTCTGTGTTCACTTGTAGGAGTGAATTCTGTGTTTACAACAGGGTTCAGTTCAGTTGTAGCAAGTTGATGCTTGTTTGGATTTTTGTCATATTCTGTAATAAGAAATTTTATGAGAAATTTTAGTATTATAGTCTATCATTTTGGTTGTCAGATATTGCTGCTGTGTGAGGGGTCACTATGTTGAGAGCTGGGGTGAGCCTCGTGCGGAGGTGCCAGCTGCATTCTCTTTCAGGTATGTTTTCACGGGAAAGACATGTTTCAATACATTTCATGAACATTATGTGCACAGGCAAGCAACTCTTTTCAGTCTCATTTATTCTCGGTGAATAGTGCTTAGTCTGGAAAATTTTAAAGAGTTGACAAGGCTCAAAACACTAAATAGCCATTTTTCAAAAGCTAACTAAGATATTTTGACACTAGGAAGGGATGATAATTTCAGAATGGACATTAAATATTAGAGGCAAAATTGTATATGAACAAAATACTTTACCTTTAAGATTTTTAAAGAGGCAAACACAAATCAGGAGCCCATAGCCAGGTGACGACAGTTTGACAGACAAGGTGACATACATACAGACTAACATAGAAAGTTAATCACTATATAATTACAAAATGGGTCCAATGATGAAAAAAGTAGACAAATTATTTGTTAAGTCATTTAGGAAAGGGTTGGTTGTTGTTGCAGTAATTATTGCTTTTAATTCAATGCAGCTTCAAAGGGTCTAATTGGATCATTGCCTACCTACAAATCAGCTGCTTTAAAGGTGAGCCTACAACAACAGCAGTTTGTTTGTACATATTTGAGAATTATCAAAAGCACAAATATTACAGGTTAATGTTATTTCCAGATATTGTAGGTTTAGGCCATCTGAATATCTAACGAGTTAATCAGGTAAATGGCCATGAACATGTTAATTAAGGTCAATTAAAGGTACGTTTCTACTTTAAGAGAAAAATGTTTCTGAAGATTTACCAGTCACTCGAGGATGTCTTTTTTTTTTCTTTACAGGAAGTTTCTCTGTTTCCTCGTCTATGTATTGGAACTTACAGACACTGTTCCAGTCAACAGAAAGGTACTGTACCATAATTTATGTGTCCAGAGAGCTTGTAAAAAATTAAGAAAAAAATGGCAGCAGTTTTATAGATTATTTTGTAAAGCATTTAATAATATTACCTTTTATCTCCTTAATGTAACCAAGGACTGTGTATTTTGGTGAAGAGAGTCTAAAGTTCACCATTTAAAGATAAGTTTATACATTAAGCAAATACCAGTAAATGTGAAGCCAATGCTATGTTATAAATTATTTGCCATTCAAATGAAATGGGGTCAGCTGAAAATAGCATTTTTAAAATATATAATTATCAATGACAGAGGCACTTTTACACAATTATCATTTGGCTATCTGATATTATTTTAGTTTCTTTGACAGGTAGTTGTTGGTTGGGTTGTGCAAGATTGTAAAAAGGGTATGATGATAAGAAATTCTAATCTGCCACATTCTGGTCATGTCAGATTGCCAATAATATTGTCTTGTTTAGTGAATGGTGGAAAAAAACAGCCTTAAATTGGGTATTTGACAAAATTGTGGACTTTTCTACTAGATGAATTACAGGCCTGTCAGTGAGTAAAACAGCACGCATGCGATAAATTGCTAATCTGTCTAAACATTGAAAACGCTTATATAAATTGTTCTTCTGGTTTGCTTTTTGACATGACAATAAAATTAAAAGATCTGCTGATCCACTTTTATGAAGCGTCGATTTGAAGGTTGCATTTCATCACGTATGAAACAAGAAAGAAAATCTCTTTGCAACAAGCTTGAAACAACCTCATCTTGAAGTTTACTTTTAAAATCGAGCATTATCAAAACGATAATTTTCGTTTTAACACTGAACTCATGTGGATTTGACAAACATAATCATTAATGAAACGCAAAAACCTTTTTTAACTAACAAAGACGGGTAAAAAAGCGACAAAGTAGGCTAATACAAAATAAGTAATAAGATCAGCTTGGGAACAATCAAGCAAATAAAATACTGAATACTTGAAACTGTCCAAAAAGTTCTTCAATGTAATGTTTTAAATCAAATAAATGTTCTGATGAGAAAATGATTTAGTGCATACATACTTTCGCCAATGAATGGCTTCCTGTTCACATGTTTTGGAATGGCAAATTATTAATTGTGTTTAAAATCAATTATGACATTATTTTCGGATATCAGTTTAAAAACATGGTTTGAGTTCTAAGCATTAATTTGCCAGCTAATTATTCATCTTCTGAATTCGAAGTAATATCATGATCATCACTGTCGGTGTCTGTGTCATCCTCTTCTTCGATCACAAAGGTGTCATTTAGAGTGCAAGCCTTCTTTGCAGGAGGTTCACCAGTCAGGGTTTGCATTTCTGATGTGGACGGATCCAGTGCAGTCTTGCACCTTTGACTTAGGTAGATGTTCAGTGCTCTCTCCACAATCTCTGCCCGCTCATCTGCACTCCACAAGTCATTGTTGATCTTGATCTTCAACCTCATGCTCATGGTTGCGTGACTTGTGCTCAGCCTTTGATCAGACAGCATGCATGTGAGAAGGCTGAACGAGTGCTCCACTGACGAGTTGGATCCGGATATTGAAATGATTATCTCTGCAAGCAGACAAAGGTTTGGGTATTCCAACCTTCTGTAACACATTATGTTCTTCCACAGTTTCATGGCCCCGAGATTTAACAAACTAGTTTTGACAAGTGCAGACAGGCAAAAGATAAACAGAAATCCATTAGCATCTGGGGTGAAATGAATGATAAAATAACACTACACAGATAACACTCACGTTTTGAAAAACATTCATGCTGAGAATACATCCGTAATAATTTCTTAGTAGAAAAAAACGCTTTTAGAATGTTGTTTGAAGAGCTTGAGTGAAAAATACCTATATCATTTCTTAACTCACTTTCAATTTTACACATGCTATCAATCGCACGCGCAAAGCATTTCACGCGTGTACCAACGTGTGCGTGTGCGATCGCTTGCGTCTCATCGACAGGCCTGAAATTAAGGGGATTTGCTTTCATTAAGCTTTTCAGATCTATAATTCAGTTATCATGAAGAACATAAAATACCTACTAGAAAAATGACGTTATTCCTACTGCAACTTAAGATGATTTGTGTTAGGTTACTATGAAAATCTTGTTGAAAAAACAAAGTCAGCTGAAAAAGTTTATGTGCATTGTTTGTTGTTAGATAAAGCAGCCACAGAGACAGTTGCTGGTGTTCCCTACAGTCAACTGACTGTTGGTGTTCCGAAGGAGATTCATTTGAATGAAAGAAGGGTAGCGCTCTCGCCTGAAGCATGCAAGAACCTTATCAAGCAAGGGTTTAATGTTGTCATTGAGTCAGGTGCTGGTGAGGCAGCCAAGTTTAGTGATAAAGACTACATTGATGCAGGTGCAAAAATTAAAGATGCCCAGGGTGCTTTTAACTCTGATATTGTTTTCAAGGTGAGTTTCCTTGAATATTAATTCTGTCATCTCTTGCCTAACTGCTCCTCTTGAACAAGTCCCTCCATAAAAAGACCAATAATTAGATTACAAATGCCTCCCCCCCTCCCCACTCAGATAAGGTTGTTCCTCCAAATGACCAGTGTAATCAAATTTCATTTTTAAAGATAAGTAACTTGAATAGACCTTTTTTACAAACATGGCAGCGATTTTACATAATTATTTTTTAAGTGCAGTCAAACTAGCCTTGCTAACTGTAACCTTGTTCTAGCTTTCTTGAGTTAAAATTTCAAAAGAATATGTGGATTGGTAAATTGGAATTGGAATTCCTCCAACTAGGATTCATACTTTTTAGTAATCTAGAAAAAATTATTTTTCAATGTCAATAATTTACCATGTTTGATAGTGACAAAGTTATTTTAGGTTACAGCTGTAGTGCTCAAAAGAAACAATGCTAGTTTTAAGAAGTTTTAAGCTTTTAACGTTATTTCTCTTGAAATTGTCATTGAAAGTTTTATAAGTATGGAACAAAAAAAATTTGCAATTCATCACTTTTCAATCAACCTTGTTCTGTTATTCAAGGTTCGGCCACCAGAGGTGAATGCAGCCACAGGAGCCCATGAGGCAGATCTCATGAAACCAGGTACAAAGTTGGTTAGCTTTCTGTACCCTGCACAGAACAAGGATCTCGTCAAGAAGCTGGCTGAACAAAAGATAACTGCATTTGGGGTTGACTGCATTCCAAGAATCAGTCGCGCTCAATCATTCGACGCACTTAGCTCCATGGCAAACATTGCAGGTTACAAAGCCGTGGTTGAGGCAGCAAACTGTTTTGGGAGGTTTTTCACAGGTCAGATCACAGCTGCAGGAAAGGTCCCTCCTGCAAAAATCCTTGTGATTGGTAAGTAATGCCTCTGTCATTTTTCTTATGCTGAGATGGGTTTTATACACCTTTTTCTATCTTAACTCATTGTAGGTGGCGGTGTGGCTGGGTTATCAGCAATTGCTACAGCTAAGAACATGGGAGCAATTGTGCGTGGTTTTGACACGCGAGCTGCAGTTAAGGAGCAGGTACAATCCCTTGGTGCTGAATTTTTGGAAGTTACAGGCATTGAAGAGTCTGGCGAAGGTACGTGAGAGTGTATAAATTTACTAATGCATGGATGCGATTTTCCCTCTTATTTCCTGAAAGAACCCAGTTTGTTTCAAGGTGTAGCAAAGAAATGACTCTGATCAAGAACGTAAGTTAGATTTTGAACTGTGGTTAGTCATTTAGTACATTCTAACATAGACTCAAACTTCCTAAGGCACTGGTGGCTATGCCAAGGAGATGTCAAAAGAATTTATTGAAGCGGAAATGGCATTGTTTGCCAAGCAGTGTAAAGAGGTGGATATAGTCATAACAACAGCCCTCATTCCCGGCAAGCCAGCTCCTAAACTAATCACCAAGGAGATGGTTGAGTCAATGAAGCCTGGCTCGGTTATCGTGGATTTAGCTGCTGAGGCTGGAGGCAACTGTGAATGCACAAAGCCAGGAGAATATCATGTGCACAATGGAGTCCAGGTGTTTCTCTTTTCCTTTCTTTTTTTGAGTGAGTAGAACCTGACATGGGGGGTAGCAGGCCTGGTGAAGTTGGAGAGAGGGTATCGGCCGGGGCATGGGATGCCAGAGAGGATTTCGAGGGAAATAGAAGTGTCAAATGAAGTAACCCAACAACTTGTTCATTTATTTTAAGCCTCATGACACCTCGTGTCTAAGTTATACTTAGGCATTTCCAGTTAAAATGAATTATAATCTATGTGCATGAAGAAAACAGATGTCTTTAATCATCAATACCTAATAATATATGATGAAATAATTTGGGTTTTTCTTTTTCATTTTTGTGGTACTTTGTAAAATGGTAGTTAAAGTGGCAGAGATTTCTACTGGCTCCTGTTTTTATTCAGTACTGTGACACTGGTTTCTTTTCAAAATGGGTTTCTTTTAAAGGTTACTTTTTGCAAAGTCAGGATAGATGCTTCCTTTCAAGAGGAATGCATGAAATTTTGAGAACATTGTTTCCAGTAAAAAAGCATTAACTTTAATTAAAGTTCAGGTGATAGAGACTTCAAACAGAAGCAAGAAATTGTTTTAAGTAATTGAAGAGGACTTTAGCACAAACAATTTTTGAATAAAGGAAGTTTTAACATCAACTCTATTTACCATTGTGTTAAATCTTTCACCCCCAACGATACACAGAGATGAGTTTGTAAATTCTCATAAATAGTTGTGTTCATGATATTTCTTTGAGTAGTTTGGGGAATTTTTTAATTCATCTGCCAAAGTTTTGGGTGGTGTTCATTGATCAAATTTCATTTTTTCAGCACTAATTGTTTTATTTTCTGATTCTTAATGTGAGGAGAATTTTTATATTATGACAAACATTGTAGGAGGAAAAGGTTGAGACCTCTGCTTTGCTGTTTTAGATCATCGGATACACAGACTTGCCAAGTCGACTACCAACACAGTCAAGTACGCTGTATGCTAACAACCTGACCAAGTATCTACTGTCAATGGGAGGGAAGGGCCATTTTGACATTGACTTGAAAGATGAAGTGGTGCGTGGCTCAATTATTCTTGAATATGGTGAGATGCGCTGGCCACCGCCCCCTTCAGCTGCTCCACCTCCACCACCCCCTAAAGTAGTAAGGGAGCTCGTTAAACCACCAGAACAAACTCCATTCCAGGCCTCGTTACAAGAGGCTGGACTTACTGCAGGTAAATCATTATGATTGTAATAATCAATAATAATAATCACAGCAATGATAACAGATAATAATCAACAGCCAATGACCATTAATTCAGAGTCTGTGGACAGTCTCCAATCTCATTGTTGATCAATACCCACTGATCATCTGTGCCAAGATTAATTAAAACTATTATTGAATTGGCACATAAACTGAAACTAAAGGGAATCAACCTCAAAGGACAGAAGATTTTTGCTTACATTGCATTTAGTACAAACTGTACAAAACTTTGAATTTTAGAAACTTCTTTGTTCTACAAGTAATAAGTAGCCTTCAAGCTAGGAGTAGAATTGCAACGGTGATCTGCAATATATATGAATGAAGTAACCTTTTCCAAAGACACTCAATCCTTTGGCAAAAACTGTGTCATAGTTCTCCATTTTGTGGCTGTGCTTATCGAGCAGAGCCACTTTCCAGCAAGATGTAAATAAGTAAATAAATAAGTACCCATCCACACAACAGCTCTAGAGGCACCCTTTGTAGACTAGACTAGAGTTCAGTGCTTGCTTGCTATTGGTCCAGGCAGATTGGACAAGGATCTTAAACAATTCCTATGGGTACAAATAGGAAAAAAACATCAGAAGAAAAAGTGTTTTTTCGATTGTGATGTCATTTTGTACCAATAGTTGTATTGGAAGTCGATTAGAGACTACATGATTATGTTTAATCACTAGTAACATGTATGCCAAATATCATGTCAATTGGATGAATTGTGACAAAAGTGTGGGAGGGGGGAGGGAAGGTCTCATTGTCTCCCTCCCCTATAACTATTTTTTGTTCAAGGCTTCTAGGGTTAAACTTTTAATCTGCTGAAAATTAAAACATATTTGCTTTGTTTTGTTTTTATTTTTTCATACAGTAAGTTATGAAGTGTTGGTGTTTCTTAATGATGTTTACATTTGGTTTTGATTTTCTTTGCCGCAGGTGGCTTAGGGTCGCTTCTTGGCCTTGGTTTGGTGTCGCCCAATGCTGCTTTTGCTACCATGGTAACAACTTTCTCTCTCGCCGGAGTGATTGGCTACAAGGTGGTGTGGGGAGTAACGCCTGCCCTCCATTCCCCCCTAATGTCAGTCACCAATGCCATCTCGGGCATTACTGCAGCTGGGGGCCTGGTGATGATGGGCGGCAGTTATATGCCCAACTCTTATGATACAAGCCTTGCTGCAGTTGCAACCCTCATTTCGTCCATTAACATCACCGGTGGATTTATTATCACCAAGAGAATGTTAGACATGTTCCGCCGACCAGGTGGGTACTGAGCACTGTGTGCGTAATCGTTACTTGTTGGGCATCAGGGTCAGACAGTGACTAGGCTTGGGTGCTGGAAGTAAGTTTTGTATTTCACAGGGCTCGTACGGACCCCCTGGAAATCCTGGAAATCCCTGGAAAAGACCTGGAAATTTTTTTATTAAGCCCTAGAAAATTTCATAGAATTTTCTTGAAAAAAAAAGATTTCCCAAATGATGCATTGTTCTTCGTTTCAAGTAACAACTAAGACTTCAAACTTAATTTTTGCATGTCATTGCTATAAAATATTATTAAGTCCAATAAATACAAATTTTTATGACTCTGATTGCTAAAATGTTGATTTTGAACGTTAATATTTTCATTCTGGAATTAAAAAGTCATGGAAAAGCCCTGGAAAAAATTAAAATATAGCCCTGAAAAACCCTGGATTTTTTAAGTTCTGAAGGTGTATGAACCCTGACTTCAAACAGCTAGGTGTGTGTTTAAAAAATGTTTGTTGTGCGAGGTGTTACCAGCAGTTATTTCTTAGTTGTCCCTCAAAATGTCTGTCAGAACTGAGCTCTACTGTGTTTAGAAAAAACGCATTTAAATGTATTAAAGCCTATAATCTCCTTTCTGATACAAAAGTCACACAACAGAAGACATTTGGTAATCAGAAAAAAGGAGTTGATCAAGCACAGTTCACCATTAACGATGAAAAGCAAAATTCTCCTAAATCTGTAATATGAAAAGTATGAATTCTATTTGGGAGAATTTAACTACACGTCATATGGCATATTCAGTGCTGAAAGGGTTAGAAAATGTGCAGCAAATTTGTGTGAAGAAACAATAAAACTTTTGCTGCAAGAAAGTTGTAAAAAATGTAAGAAATCAAATGAAAGAAATTTTTTGCTATTTTAATCACAAGCTTGTTTTCTCATTCTCAGAGGACCCCCCTGAGCATACATACCTGTATGCCATCCCTGGAGCAGTGGCAGTGGGCGGTTACGCAGCAGCCAAAATGGCCGGATATCCTCACATCGATCAGCTGGCTTATTTAGTGTCATCACTGTGTTGTGTAGGAGCGCTGGGTGGCCTATCTGCTCAAACTACATGCCGGCAGGGAAATGCCTTGGGTAGGTTCTTGACACAGTGCGTAGTCTTGCAACTCAGCGAGGCTCGAAACATCAGTAATTGGTCAACCTCTCGCAGTTTTTTTCCTATTAGGAATCTTGTAGAAGAGCTCTGTAATTTCAATTGTTAATTTTGATTTGCAGTGCTATTGTAAGGCAGGAGTAACGCTTACTTTTTATTGTGTCCAGTATGCCAATCTCTATATGAGAACTTCAAGAAGGCTTCAGAATTCTCATGCAGGAACTAATTGCAAGTTAAAAAGCAGCAACAGTAGAGAGAGGTTACACAGCAGCTGTTTGTGGGAGGTTACATAGCAGCAGGGTGTTACTTTATAGACCTTATGCATGATGACGAAACAATAACGTTTTCCTACTTTAAAACGAGGCTTTGGTGATACTAACATGCTATGTACAGTATAACCAACATTCCAATGAATAAACGTGGTAGAACAAAAATAGAACTGCTGAATAGTAAAAATAGTTAGAGTTGATCCAAAACTCCCGCGATCTCACATCGCATTTCACTACCAACCCTCACTTTGACGTCATCATGCAAAAAGGCCATTACAGCTGCAGGGCGAGGTTACGTAGCAGCAGCAGCAGCAATGGGAGTTTGGCTAATCCATGATCTGCTGAAGCCTTACCCATTGAGGCGCGAGCCTTGCGAGGAACTGGTAGCTATAGACCCTTTCCACGCAAAAAAATGAATTTCAAACATATCAAGAAACCGTGGCCAGCTCCGAATTCAGTGCATTAGAAGAATTGCAAAAATTCGTAAGCATTTCCCAAAAATTAATGCAGACATGTAGTTTTGAAACTTGATCTTACAGAGAAATGTATGAGGGAAACATGGAAACGAGGCTAATGTTCGGACACCTTACTATTTCTTGGAAAACTATCCAGTTTCGTCCCATCAAATCTCCGTTAAAGTCCCTATCAAGTTTAATTTTTTTACTTTTTGGATTAAAACTGTTGTCGTCTGTGAACTTAAAATTCGAATAACCAAAGGAAGCTTACACGTCTTAGTATGCTTTTTAACCAAAAAAAGATTGGGATGTAAATTTTAGCCGAGCAGGCCGGGGACTGGTAACCTGTGACGTAGCAGCAGTGAGTTATGTGGTTTTTGTTTAAGAAAATTCATTTCTCTTACAAAATGTCATAAAATTTTTATTTCAAATAATTTAGAGGGAATAATTCATTGATTAAAGCTATAACAATGTGGCTATTGTAGCCAGAATTGAATTTTTTGAGATTGTCTCTGCTTCATGCCTCGTGCTACGTCATATGCCCCCTGCTGCGTCATCATTGCACGCTTTAAGTCTAAAAAATGTAACAGGAACGGCGAGAAAAGGTTTTATTTTCAAAAGCTACTATTATTAACTTTAGGGTTCTACTTTTCATCGGGAACTTAAAAAAATAAGCTTGATAGGGACTTCAACTGCGGTCAATCTCTATGAGACTTTGTAGCTTTACTATTATTAATGTGATGAGATTGACTTGGACTCGTTTTCCCGATAAACCTGAATATGTTTCTTTGCCACGCTAGCAGGTCTATTGGCTAAATATGTCTGTTTTATCCCACCAGGTATCATTGGCGTCTCGACCGGGATGATAGCTACTATTGGGTCTCTCAACCCCACCCCAGAAGTGCTGGCACAGATGGGGGCTATGATGGGGGTAGGGGGCAGCATTGGCGCGTACATATCCAGCAGGATTGTTGTCTCTGACCTTCCTCAGTTGGTTGCTGCTTTCCACAGCTTTGTGGGTAAGAACAAGTCAGGCTCGGGTTGTTCCTTTTAACCATGTTGCTTGGTCGAGTTTGGAAAGAATCAAACTAAACGAACTGCATAAAGGTTTTAAGTTTGTCAGCTTGACTTCTGAATTTGTAAAGTTTCTGGCCATTCCTCTCTTGTGCTCTCGAGTCAAATAGTCTTGTTGTATGAACGTCGGTGCTCTATTTCCGTCCATGTTACCTTTGGATTGTGCCGGCCTGAATTTTTTAAAATCCTTTTTTTTTTGGCATACCTAAAAAGCCCTGTTTTTGTGGCATTTTTTTTTTAACTTTTCCAAACAATTCCCCCTTGTTTTCCCTTTTGCGATCTTTTAGTGCTGCTGTTGTCATCAAAATTGCGTGACATCGAATGCGTGACATCGAATCTGTATCAGGAGTTGATATTATATGTACTAATGATCCTTCAATTTGTATCAATCTACGGACATAACGTCAGTGTCATTCAATGGCTCAGATCTATAATACTTAATCCATATCAGTCATTTTATTCACGGCGAGAATTCCACTATCATTTCTAGTCTCAGTTATTGTTGTTTCCATTGACTAATTTTTGTTGGTTTTCGGAAGCAGTTTTGTTGGTTTTTTTTTTAAATAGGCACTAAAAACATGCTATTTTTGGCTTTTTGTTTGAAAATCATGATAGATCAGAGATAGCCCCCAAGTTTTGTAACAGGTTAGCCAGAACGCCTGAAGGCAGTTCGATAAGTCTTGCTACAGATGTTGTGTTCACTGAAAAAGTTTGGAACTTCACGTCACAATGAATATGTTTTCTTCCACAGGTCTCGCAGCTATGCTGACGGCCATTTCAAAGTATCTGACAGATTTCGACCACTTTGCTCTGGACCCGATGGGCAACGTCCACAAGTCTGCCATTTTCCTCGGCACCTTCATCGGCGGTGTTACATTCACCGGCTCGCTGGTTGCCTTTGGAAAGCTTCAGGGACTACTGAACTCAAAAGCGCTTAATCTTCCTGGGAAGAATTTCTATAACATTGCTATGGCTGCTGCCAATATTGGGGCCATGGGCTGGTTCATGACCTCCAATGACTCCACTGTCGGGCTTGGAATGCTGGGTAAGTTGCCCTGAAGACACTGCGTGTTTCCGGTAAAGAAAAAATCTTAAAGACCCACTGTACTTCTTGTAGAGAATCCTTAAAAAGTAGAAAGAAAGTGCCCCTCAAGTCGAATGCCCAGAAACATTCTGAGCCACTGATAGGAATCAAACCTGCAACCCTCTGATTACTGATTAGATGCTCTACCCACTGAGCTACAGAGACTCACATGGGGAGCCGAGTCACTGACGGGAATCGAACCCGCAATCCTCTGATTATCGGTTAGATGCTCTACCAACTGAGCTACAGAGACTCACATGGGGAGCCGAGTCACTGACGGGAATCGAACCCGCAATCCTCTGATTATCGGTTAGATGCTCTACCAACTGAGCTACAGAGACTCACATGGGGAGCCGAGTCACTGACGGGAATTGAACCCACAACCTTCTGATTACTGATTTGATGCTCTACCCCCTAAGCTGCAGGGACTCACATGGGGAGTGGACTTACGGACGGAAACCAAACCTGCAACCCTCCGATTACCATTCAGCTGCTGTACCCGCTGAACTACAGACTCGCATGGGGAGCCGAGTCACTTGTTCAGTTTTTGTTTATTCCCGCTGAACTTGCGTCTCGCATCTCATAGAAATCTCGCGCGATATTCGATACTGTATATTGCTATATGATTCTAATTCTTTAATGATTCCTTTTATAGAAGGGTGCAACTTGATAACAAAGTTAAAAACTTGGTTGTCGTTGCAGGCACAACCGCTGCCCTGTCCTCCATCATGGGTGTGCACATGACAGCCTCCATCGGCGGTGCTGATATGCCTGTAGTCATAACTGTGCTGAACAGCTACAGCGGGTGGGCGCTTTGTGCTGAGGGATTTATGTTGAACAACGATCTTCTAACCATTGTTGGAGCTTTGGTGGGGTTTTCCGGAGGCATCCTCTCGTACATTATGTGCAAAGCTATGAATAGATCTTTGTCAAATGTACTGTTTGGTGGATATGGGACCAAATCAACGGGTAAGTCGTCTTGGGTGCATAACACTTATTATTAAATTTTCAATCTCGAATATTGCGATTCGTGCGTTCTGAAATTATTCCATTCGCGCTTGTTGGATATGGGATGATTTATAGCCAACTCGGTGCTACGCGCCTCGTCGGCCATTTACCATCTCATATCCAACGCGCGCTCTTGGAATACTTGTTCGTTATTCTTTTTGGCGCGCGAGCGGGCAAGATAGAACGAATCATGCAGGGGGAAATGGGTGGTTTGGGGGGGGGGGGAATGCAGAGAAAGAAAACCTCGAATAAATCCTGTTTTTTTTTTCGTGAATAAGAGTTACTTTCTCATAGGAAACAGCTCGTTTTAGTAAGAAGGCCGACTAAACAGAACTGGATTTTAACCAAAGTTGAAGTCTAAAATGGGTTTAGCTCGCGCATTTTACCCCTTTCTTTCTGTAACGAGCAACAAAGCAGAACACGAGCACTTGTTTTCTAGGACCGGAATTATCAACGAAAGTTGTCGCAATAGTGCTAGGCGTCAATTGTGCCCCAAATATGGTTAAGCAAAAAGTACGGGTGTACGTTAACACAAAGCGTTGACAAAAACTATTCACATTAGAAAGTGAGACATTTTTAATCAAGTTTTCTTTTCTCATAAAAACGTAAGTTTTTTTCTAAATGAAACTAAAGTAAAGTTAGACTTATCAACAATTCAAGTTAAGAAAACAAATAGTTAGGCAAATTGTGAAAAACTTCCAATGCCGTACAAATTTCCCATGTGCGCTTGCTCAGTGTTCAACGCGTTCGTACGCATAGTCTGTTCAATGGCGACGCGGCTTTCCCACCAGCTTTCTTCCAGCAGCTACTTTGTTCTTCTTTCTTCCCGCTCTTGGTTTGTGATGGGGTTTTGAATCTTTCCTTGGCTCCTTAGGACTTCGTCCAGCAGCTGTTCCGAGTTGCCGTGGCCGTTTTTCTCTGGAGGATGAAGGCTCAGTTTCCACCTTCTTTAGTAGCATGAGCCGCTTTTGTCTGCGGGTGACGCACATCTGCGGCTGTGCCACCTGCGGTTCGCTAGTTTCCATGCTCTCTTCGGAGTTTTTTTCTATCTTTGAACTCGAGGGTTTGTCGACATCTCTACGAGTATCGTGCGGAACTACATTTTTGGTGGAAGAATCGGGTTTTGGTTCTTTGGAGACGGCTGGTTCTTCAAACAACATCTCTAGCGAAGATTTTTGGATCGTGTTATCGCTTTCCCTTTCAGTAGCGGTAAGTGCTTGCGCGCTTTCATCGAAGAGAAGCTCCAGTGAGCTTCTTTCATCCAAGTTCTCATGCAAAGAAACGTTCACATGTTCGGCTTCCACAGCGTTGGACCCACTGTTCGTAAACTTGCTCTCGTCAAAAAGCATCTGCAAAGATGTTTTCTCGCTAAGTTTTCCGCGCTCTCCTTTTGAAGAACACTCCTGTTGAGGCATATCTTCGTTGCCTTCAAATAAAAGCTCGAGTGATGTTTTTTCACTAAACTCCGCCATAGCTGGGTCCACTGCGTCATGTTGTTTAAATTGTGGCACCTCGTCAGAAGCTGCCAGGCGTTTCTCGACCCAGACCCAGTCGTCGTCAGTGGTTCGCGAGTCATCAAGCTGTGTTAGAAAGTCATGCTGCGTGTTTCCACTCGCTTCTTGACCTTCGGCAGAGCTCCACACGTACGTTGACAAAGACGAGAACATCTTCAACACCAATTATCCGAAGAAGTTAATAAGTGTATAAAAACTTCTAGGCATGCTTCCTGCAGCAACTGTGACGTCATAAATTGTTCTAAGTTTCATTACGTAATTAGAAGGGCGCGCGCGTCTGAACTGATGAGGAAACCATTCTATTGAAATGTTTTAATCAAAAAGTTTAACAGCTACTCGTGGAGGTTTTGGAGTTGCGCACGGCTCGCTGTTGCAAACTTTTTTCAAGAGTGACTGGAACTACGAAATTAAGTGTCGTGTAGTAAAATCTTAAGTGAGACGAAAGTAACTTAAACCCTTTTCAATCACAAAGCAGTTTGCGCCGGCGAAGAGTTAATGCTCGTAGCGTAAGAAGTCGAAAACTTTTAATGGCTAACTTTTTTGCTATTTGTTTGTTATGCTTCGGTTACGTAAATTACGCTGACACATAATTGATACGAGGCAAGGTAAAGGAGCGATACAATGTACGGGAGGCGTATACAGAGACACCACGACAGTCAGAAGCCAATTTCAGTGGGCCTACTTTTTTTAGTTATGAGCTCAGCTGATTTCACTACTAATTCTCTGAAAATGTAAACAAGATAATTGGTCTAAGTATTAAGTTTTGATCTTTTGTGTAAGTAATGTAATATGTAGTCAGATATGTATTGTGTTTTACTGTCTTTATTTTATCTTATTAAGGATGATATACAATCGAATACGTTTGTAAATGTGAATCATTTAACTGTGTAATATTTTCTTGCCTGTTGCTTTTAACTTAGTATAAATAAAGATTATTATGCTGATGATGATCATGGTGTTAACGTTGATAATGATTAAGATGACAAAAATGATGATGATGATTATGTTCACGGTGATGATAATGATAGTGATGAGGATGATTAAGATGATGGTGATGATGACGACGATGATTGTTATAGCGATGAGTTTTGCCTAATCGTGCATTATCAGCGCGAACATGCCAGTGACCGTGATTATTAATACGAGCGAGTTGCTAATTCTGCACTATGACAACATGTGTTCACCAAGACTGACTTTACAAACCGTTTCTGTTTTAGGCACTGGAGAGAGGATGAAGATTGAGGGAACTCATACGGAAGTAAATGTAGACAGCGTGGTTGAAATGTTGGCCAATTCAAAGAACGTGATCATTGTGCCGGGGTACGGGCTGGCAGTCGCGAAAGCGCAGTACGCCATTGCTGACGTGGTCAAGACCCTTCGGGAGAAAAACGTGAACGTTCGTTTTGGCATACATCCAGTAGCTGGCCGTATGCCAGGACAGCTGAATGTTTTGCTTGGTAAGAATGTGTATGTTGGACACATGCTGGGCCTTGCCAGGGATAGGGAGGGGGGGGGGGAGGAAAGGGGAAAGGAGGGACGCATAAACACTTGTCTATGTATTGGTCTAGCCTCTTGGCTTCTAGCGGGGAACCTAAAAGAACCCACCCACTGATCGACAAGAGCAGGTCTGTGGTCTGCCCTTTAATAATTATATACACGTTCACGTTGAAACAAGATCCTACATGATCCTAGGTGTTACGTGTCTGAATAAATCGATTGGTTCACTACTTGCAAAGGTAGTTTTTGTTTTCGTATTGCTTTTTTGGTAGAGTCTGACGTTTTTGGTGAATATATTAAATTTCATTGTCTATGCCGTTACCGTTGTTGTTTTATTGTTGTTTGTTTTTGTTGGTGTGTTCTTGCTGCCTTCAACATCATAACGCAAATACTGTCGCTGACACGTGTTTGTCTCGTTTGTGTCGACAGCCGAGGCGGGTGTCCCGTATGATGTCGTGTTAGAAATGGACGAGATTAACGACGACTTTCCAGACACAGACATCGCGCTCATTATCGGCGCTAACGACACCGTCAACTCGGCCGCTCAGGACGACCCAAACTCCATCATCGCAGGGATGCCTGTGCTCGAAGTTTGGAAGGCCAAACAGGTAGGCCGCCCACTGAAAAAGCTAGGGGTTGTTTCACAGATACATTAACAGAAAAGTATTTTAAGTTTTCAAATTGTGTGGTTGCACTTTTAAAACTATTTCTAACTGAGTCGAACCAAAGCACTTCCTTGTCATACGATTTAAGCATTGTCAGAATTTAAGCGGGGATTACAGTTGTATTTTGAGGGATAACGAAAGAGTTAAAATCAAGAGGAAGGTTTAACTGAAGAGGGACATTTTTGAAGAAAAGCACCAAACCGTCCCACCTGGCCATGCGCAAGGGCAGCTTTGGTTTGGAGACGTTTTGGCGTTTTCTATCAAATACTTTTTTCTTGTTCATCTTCTTATTCATTCTTCAACTTCCATATAAATCCCCAAAAAACAAATTTCTCTTTTAAGAAAAACGTTTAAAAACGCTACCAATTGCCCGATCTTTTATTTAGCCCCATACTCATCCAAAGAAATCTGAAAACATTCCAAGTTTACTCATTTTCATTCAAACTGCGATCCTAATGATCGGATTTTGAAAATTTTAAATTATGGACGGCGCAATCAGCGAAAACATTTTTAAAAACCAACGCGAAGGACTGGGTACTCGAGCCAACAATGGTGATTTCAGTGATAAAAGTCTAATTCTCTTCTTACTAGAAAATATTACGGTACAAGAGCCAAGGAGCGGGAGTTTAAACAGATGAGAAGAATGTTGACCGTGACTCTCGCCCAAACCCGGGTTTTTGGTTGATTCCTTTCCGTGCCAGTTACTCACTAAATTCACTGGCGATGCCAAACTGCCAAAAAAAAATGCTTACAGATGTTAGATTTAAGTAAAAAAAACAAAGTTGTTAACACCTACTTATGAGCTTGCTATTTTTTTTTGTTTAATAAAACGCAAAGTTGATTGTTCAGTAATCCTCATGTCCTTTTTGCTCTAGTAACAAACAAAATTTAAGTATTTCGCAAAATAGATTAAAAGTATTTGCACATCGTCAGAGCAAACTTTGTGACTCGCAGCATAATCTTTTTTGTGCCTTTTATCTCATCCCTATTGGTAAATCATAGAACTTCTTGTTTATCTGTTTGTTTTGCAGTCTATTGTGGTGAAACGTACACTTGGCACCGGCTATGCGGACGTAGACAATCCAGTTTTCTACAAGGAGAACAACAGTATGTTGCTAGGAGACGCCAAGAAAATTTGTGACGCCCTCCACGAGAAGATCAACTCACACTATGGAGTATAAGAGAACACTTGAGGCCTTTGTTGTTAAACTGACTCCTAGACTTAGATTACTCGCAGAAGTTGGTTGGTATCTGTCTCATTTTTTGTCCGTTTCCTCCTCTTTCTATGACGCAGAGTGCAGCCCATTCTGCTATTCTTTCATGGGTCTGGTATCTCCAACCCAAAATTCTTTAAGAAATAGATGTAGTAAAAGTATATTTTTTTTCCGTCCAGTTGAAAACCAGCAATATTTTCACATATTTTTCCGCGTCTGTTGCAAGGTCAAATTTAAATATGCAATTGGCATTGACCCATATACATTTAAAGTTACCCAGCCCCCCTCATTTGTAGTATGAAGATATGCAACCTGCCAACTCCCCCTGTTCATTAGTATTATGAAGATATTTGAAGC
>JAOBAT010065905.1:7936-23477 GCA_026413305.1 Hydrozoanthus tunicans
CTATTCTTCCTACCCTATCGCTATTCGTCATACCACATTGCTATTTTTCCCACCCATCGCTATTCTTCCTGCGCAATCGCTATTTTTCTTTCCCTATCGATTTTCTACCTGCTCTATCGCTAATCTTCCCACCCTATCGCGGTTCTTCCTGCTCTATCACTATTCTTCCCACCCTACTGCAGTTCTTCCTACCTTATTGCTTTGCATCATACCATTATACTATTCTTCCTACCCATCGCTATGCATCATATCATATTGCTATTCTTCCTACCCTATCGCTATTCGTCATACCACATTGCTATTTTTCCCACCCATCGCTATTCTTCCTGCGCAATTGCTATTTTTCTTGCCCTATCGATTTTCTCCCTGCCCTATCGCTAATCTTCTCACCCTATCGCAATTCTGACCGCCCTACCACTGCTCTACCTGCCCTACCACTACTCTTCCCACCCTATCGTTATTCTTCCCGCCCTCAGTATTGCTATTCTTACCGCCCTACCACTACTCTTCTTGCCCCATCTCTATTCTACTCACCCTATCGCTATCCTTCCAACCCTGTTGCTATCCTTCCAGCCCTATGGCTATTCTACCTGCCCTACGGTTACTCTTCCCACCCTATCGCTATTCTTCCCGCCCTACCATTCATCTTCCCACCCTATCACTATTTTTCCGACCCTATCGCTATTCTTCCCACTCTATGGCTATTCTTCTCACCTTCAGTATCGCCATTCTCCCCGCCCTATCGCTGTTCTTCAAATCCTAATATTATTCTTTCCACCTTGTCGCTATTCTTCCCGCCCTATCGCAGTTCTTCCTAACCTTTCACTATTCTTCCTACCCTATCGCTATTCTTCCCAACTTATCGCTTTTCTTCATTTTTAATTGTGGAAATTGTCGATTGTGCTGTCGTGAGTGGGACTATGAATGCAATAGTGACTCAGCTTTTGGATCCGACGATCAGACAATCTCTAGTGAGCAGCTATCTGGAGATACGAGATTCGTACATCCTTTCCTGTTTATGAATCAACTAAAATTTGAACAACTGCAAACTGATACTGATTATAACTGTTAGACTAGTCAAACATTTCATTATTTGTAAGTATATTTTTAGCTCCTCTAGAGACCGTTCCAAGTACCACTCATCAAGCATTGGCGATATACCCACGATTCAACTTGCACCACTCACCTGGCAACGACAAAGGCCCCTCGATTCAACTTGCACCACTCAAATAAGGTTCCTGGTTCCTGATTTTCGATCAAAAGCTTGGAAAAGTATACAGGGTGATCTGCAAATGGATTAAGTAATAAATAATGATAGGCTGATTTAAAGCTCGCTAAGGAAAACGGTTAAACATTCTTTTGTGAAACCCTTGTAATCTTCACAACTCATGAGTAATTGGAAAACCAAACAGGTTTTACAACCTATAGGGCTCCGATGGCCAATGGTTTAACGTCCTTATCTAGGAAAACACGAAGATCCTCTCAGCTGCAGGTACTAGAGCAAAAGCAGAACCGTTTTCTCAGACCCCGAGTGTACGTCCGGCCATGAATTGTATCTAGGGCTCCCGCACGGCAGAAAAACCCCGAAAAACTCAGATAAGGATACTAAACCGTAGGCCCTCGGAATTCTATCACTTAGCTGTAGAATCTGTTGGGTTCTTCGACTTAAAAAGAGTAATGAAGCCGAATACAAAAAAGGGCAATCTTCATTGAAAAATTTCTGGGTGTCTTAAATTTCTCCTAAACTGACAAGTCAATATCTCACATAACTTTTAACTGACGCCAACCAAAACTGCAAGCTGTTGGTGTTGGATGCCGAAAAAAACTGGATAACAAAACCGCTAAGTAAAATATTTCAAACACCAAGTAAGTACTACTCACCTGTTTGTTCCTTCTGCATTCTTTCTTTGTCTTGTTGGATCAGCCTTTTCAATGTAAAATGACCAACTGAACTCTTTATTACGTGATCCTATAACAAACGAAAAGAACTTCAAGTTATAAGGAACTCAGATGAGCAACCATCGACCATGTTACGTTTAACAAACATGGGACTAATTTGCAATTCTGTTCGAAATAAATTCTTTTTTAAATAAAATTCAGAAATTTTGCTCAGTTTTAGGACTATGATTATTAACTGGAAGCTAAACAAAGTTAAAACTTTCTAAAACGCTTTCACTCAACATAAAGAAAACAAATTACATTAATTTTGTTTAGACCAAGCGAAAAAGATCAAAACCATTGTCAACAGATAATCAGTTTAACGTTCAACCAAACTTTCAGCTACATAAATTGATGAGAATCCTACTTGGGAGGTCAGTTACCTGTGCTTTAAGGTAGAACGACTTGGATAAACTAGACGAAGGAGCTTGCATTATTCTTACCTCTCCTGGAGAGAATGGGTCTAGTCCCTTATTGGCAATATCAACAATTTCTTTCATAGCTGGAGTGACATCATCTGAAACATAATTAAATCAGTTCAATCAGTTTGTTTAGACACGTTTACAAAAGAGCACATCTATAGGTGTGCATAAAAATCAAAGGACAGACCACAGCACCGGCTCAAAACCCTGCTCTTGTCAATCAATGCGTGGGTTCTTTTAAAGTGCCTATGAAGTGAAAATGTTTATTACTTCCTTGGATAAACCTTGCTAAATGAGGCATAGCGGTCTAATTTATTTCAAAATCTTTTATGATTCTTGAAATTTTAACATTTAAAATTCTCAACTAATGACGTAATGTGGGGTTCCAACAAATTTTCATTTTTTTAAATTCTGCTGCCAATCTTTCGATGTATTGAAGCCAAATTTGGGCTGCTGATGTATCTCAAGGTAGATAGATCATCACTGCAGATTTGGCTCAAATTTATTGAAGGGTTATGGATTGGCAACAGATTTAAACAAAATGTAAATTTGTTGGGACCTCACATTACGTCATCAGTTGAGAACTTTAAATGTTTATATTTCAAGAAGCAAAAAAAATTTTGAAAATTTTTTTTACCACTATGCCTAATTTAGCAAGGTCTATCCATGGAAGTAATATTTTTCGCTTCATAAGCACTTAAAGTTCCCCGCTAGAAAACGAAAGACTAGACCAACGGCTTAACGTCCATGTTCATAGTGTGGGCGTAAATGTTCAACCCTTAACAAAGCCGGGAATCCAACCTGCGGCTTCACACTTGGCAGCCAGCGGTCTCACTAACTGAGCACACTGGTGACAATTCTTTGCTGATCCTGGAATAAGGCAGAGCTTTTGAAGCACAGTTAATCAAAATTATACCCAGGTAAAATAGTTAAGGCACCGATTTAATTATCCTTTTTAAGGCGAACAAAGTCGTAATTCAAAAAGCATGGAGTCTGAATGACCGCCACCTAAATTTCTCCTCTGTAGACAGAAAGGAATATCACAGACAATGCAACAACAGTAAACATATCGCCTCCATGGAACGAGCTTATGAATCCAAAGAATTGCTAGAGAATGTCAATATACTCACCAGCAGCACAACCCAGCAACACGGCCTGTACCAACTGGCAGGCACCTTTATCTACCAGAAACTCTTCACACTCGTCAACAACAAGTTGGATCAGATCCGCGGATATGGCTTCCAAGAGCTCTTTTCTTCGCAGTTCTGGTGCTTTCTTGCTAATAGTAATCATGTTTATATTTGTATGTAAGTATCCGTTATGACTTTTTAAAAGAAACAAACCGCCTTACTATAAAAAATACTGCAATCTGATTGGCTAACAAACTCACTATCTATTGAGCGACAGACAGCAAGTAGCAATAACTGCCAGCATTTAAAAAAACCAGCGGATTCTTTAAACAGTTGTTTTCACCCATTGTCGTTTTCTATGAATCTAATAGTCAATTCGTCGCTACATGCCTCTTTGACTAACAACTCACAGAAACTTCAACCTCATGGTCAATTTTTGTTAAATAGACGTCTAGCATCTCAAAATGAACCAAATTACATTTTGGGGAATTCATTGGTGACATGCAATGCTGTTGATAGCTCAGCACAATTTTATATCCTGATGAGGACTACAGGTGTACCACTTATATGTAGTCTTAACAGTAATATTAAACCTCAATACTCATATATCCAGTCCACACTATTAACACACAGACCTACCCATAATCTATCCTAATAACAGTATCTTAATTTTTACTACCTTGTTGGGTTGCCATCACCTGTCTTCAGTAGAGTAGTCACAGATGGGTGAAAATAGTAGGCAACCCGAGGACAAAGCAGGTACAACAAAACCCTGTGACTGTAGTTGTCTAAAGCTAACTCCTTTAGACTGGAAATGATTTCCTACAAAAAAAAAGAAAGAAAACAGCCTTTGAGCTTGAATGCTTTTACACCTCATGTGTATGATGAGAAGCAAAGAAGAAACGTTTAATATTTCAGGAATCCATGGGGTAACTGTTACTAAAGAGAGAAAACTATTCTGTTCAATTACCTGATTTGTTCAGTATGACTGATCATGCAGTGAAGCTTTTTTGGGTAATTAACATCGTAGGCAACTTTATTAAACTCAAAGACTTGAAATGAAATGTCAAGTACACTATTATCTCTAACTTTGTCTTGTTCTTGACCATTTTTAAGTAAACTTACCAAACTAGTGGTACTGTATTGATCTTACTTAGTGTTTATCTTGTTGCACTAGACCCTAAACAGCTGTTACTTTTAAAGACTAAGTTGAGTGAACACAATGACTGATGTTTTGGTTTGAACAGAAACAGTACTTACTGGAAACAGAACTTTTTTCACCAACACTGTGTCATCAATAACATCAAACAAAGCAAGCATCACCAGATGACCATACTCTTCCTAGAAAAGAAGACATTACAAGAAAACGTTCTGCAGCAGAAAATCAAAACACTGAAAGGCTTGATTGCTTAGCTGTGCTACTAATACCTACCTTGCAAATTTTTGCAACATATTTCTTAAAAGACTTGACAATGATTTTGCGATCCTGCAAAAAATAAATCAAAGCTAGAATATATGTGGCGTCCTGAACCCACAGTTTTCTATGATATATCTAGTTTCCTAAAAACTTGAAAAACCAGGAAAAAAACGGAAACATCACATTGATGTTTCTGAATTATAGCTAAACCTCTGTGGCAGTCACCTTCAGGGTTGGTCTTAACTGTTCATCTTAGAGACGTGTCCAACTTATAGAGACTTAAAATACAGTAAATGACTGCATGGGAAAACGACAGGGATCAAGATTTGGTGTCTGAGAGGTGACTGTCTTATCTGAGTATCCATCTTGAAGTGTTCAGCATAAAATGTATAATTAACTCTTCAAGCAACTATTACCTTCAGAAAACCTTAGCAGGGGAAACATCAGATCTACCTTTAGATTTAACAATAAGTACGAGTTCAAGCACTGGAATAATTGTGAAGAAATCTCGCCATCTTGCTGTGATCTTGTACAGTAGTCCACATACTGAGTTCTCATTTAAATCTTTTTATTTTAAACAAAATGGTGATTGTGCAAGATTTTGGTAACACAGCAGAGAGGGCCTTATATCTTCATGACTTCTGGCATGCGCAGTATAACAGATGGGAAAAGCTCACACCAGCTCCTACTCGATCTAAAAATCTCCATTTAGAGTCTTAAAAATTGTTGGCTGGAACTTTTATTTACTTCTGTATGTTTAAGTTATGACTGAGGAGATTTTAACATACTTTTGGTGTTCCAGACCATAAGCAGTGCATGGCGACCTGTGCTCCATCTTGCGTGTGAAGAATAAGGACAACATTTTCACGAATAGCTTCAATCATTTCTGCCTTGGCTTTTTGGTCTGCATGTGTGAAGAACTCCAACAAAACTCTGTGCACTATAGAGTGTGTGATAACAGTCCTAGATGAGAACAGAGATGAAATAAGTTAAAGATTTAGTTTAGATTTAAACATTGATCAAGCTGATTTCTTCTACTGTCACTCAGTTTAGCTTAAAGGTGCACACGTAACTGGGCGTTCGCCGAAGGACTTTTGTCTTAATTCTTGTTCAGTATGCATGTTTGCTAAAACATGGCACTGCAAGCAGTCCAATAGTTTCACATTTTTAAACCCTAACAAATATCAGGCTCTTTGCTTAACACAGGATTTCTTTTAACAACCCCTAAAAAACCCCTTAAAAAATTGATGATCATACCTTTTATCCCAATATAGGGAGTACCCCCCAAGGTATTGTATGTGACTGAGGGAATATTAGGAATTTAACATTGTTTTAATAGCATGTCTGGGCAGTAACCAAACAAATACTAACCGATCAACAAGAGGGGTCAGGGCTTCCTTCATATACTTAAGGATGCTCGTTTTTCTGTGTGGTTCTGATTCCAGAATCTTGACCAATGAACAACCATTTGCTTGCTGAAAATACATCTTGGTGCAATTAATATTATTTAATATACTATTAAGTTTTTTAAAATACATATTCTTCAGATTTAAAGACATAAAATAGTTAAAAAAAACCTCACTCAGCCTACTACAACACAAAAGCTATCTCTGTTAACTAACATATATTTCATAAATTTTAAGCTAACAATTATTTGTAGTGAATGTTTAATACTTAAAATAAAGTATTTGTCTTTTGTAGTTAAAAACAAATTTTACCCCGAACAATGCAAAGTCTGCTCCATAGAACTCTTGAATTAGAGCCAGTTTTTGTGCTGCCGTTGCATATTCACTGTAAACTGTCTCCATGATTTCTGAGGCATCCTATAGACATAACAAGGCAAACAAATGATTATCTAAGCAACAAACCATGTTTTTTTCTATAGGTTTACACGCATAGTAAATCATGTGCAATACTGGGAGAATATGCAGAAAAGCTGTAAATCCAAAGTCTTTTGAATAACCCTAATTTAACTTGCTTTTTGTTTTTACCATTATCCTGCTAAAACGGTTTCTGGAAAAACTAAAACCAATGCTTGAAAACCTACAAAGTGAATGTTCATTTTAATGAACAGTCAAAAAATTTAAAAATCTTAAAAATTTAAAAATCTTAAAAATTTAAATATCTTTGTCAAAAGATTTAAAAATCTTTGTCTTTCCAAGTTGATTCTAAATATCCACTGCTTTGACAAATTCCAAAATTTGTAATCTTGTTGGTATTTTATTACTTTAATTTTTAAAAACGAGAGGAAAAGGGTCAAAATACGCCTGATCGAACTTGCTTTTTCCATCCAAACTTCTCTATAAAAATTTCTTGGTAAAGAAACAATCAACACCATAAAATATTATATAACATATAAACAACACAATTTTTTCTTGTTTCTTATCTCATGGTACCTTTTGCCTTATCAACTTCCTCACTTTGCCATGAAAGCTCTTGATAATCACTTCTCTTTGCTTCTTGGTGCTGCAGGCAACACAAAAATCACATTGATAAAAAAACTGCCATCCAACCACTCACTACTTGTTGTGAACATGCGGTCGACACAGCACAGTTGCTTTTTCTTTTTCATGCTTAATTACTTGGATGTGAACATTAAAGAAACAATCGATGTAGTTGTTCATTATCCTTTTAATTTTGCTTCAAAATGATTAGCTTTCACATCTTCATCTCTATGAAGGGACTGTCAATTTAGAACTTTTATATTTTTCTTGCAACAGAAAGTCAATGACATGAATTGGAAGTGTCCAGAAAGATACTGTAAATGCTAAGTGCCCCCCCCCTCTCTCTCTCTCTATAGTAAGTCCCCTATCTGAGCTTCAAGTTTTAAATAAGCCCCCCCTGTCTAATAAGTTTCCACATAACCCCCCCCCAACCCCAATGTAAATTCAAAGGAGCTAGAACATAAGGTGTATGGTAAGTCAAATATGGTTCGTCAATGGTTCTATCTGTTTTAGTTTTTAACCCTTTCAGCCCCAAACACTACAAATGTTGTGTTGGTAAATTCTCCCAACTTGGGCCCATACTTTCAATATAACCAGCTAGGAGAATTTGGCTTTTTACCCTTAATTGTCCACCCTATTTGATCAATTTCCATTTTCTCATTACCAAATGACTTATTTTGTATGTGTTATGTAAGGAGAGTTAGATGTTTGTAAACTGGCCTGGGCTGAAAGGGTTAAGCAGTGCTGGTTGTAATGCTAGGGGAACACAGAGTTGCTAGTTGCTCTTAGCTCTGTTCGATACCCTAACCCATCTTGTGTTACTGTCTTGGGCTGTAAATTTAAGTAACGGTCCGTGTAAGAAGGAAAGAACCTCCCATTGTTCTGCGCCATTTCGCTCTCCCCACACCAGAATGTTAAAATTTTCACACTGAGAACATATCAACCATTATACAACACAGTTTTAAGTAAAATCATTTTATTTCTATTTTAAAGCAATCTTTTTTTTCGTGCTATAATATTTGAGCCAATGATAGAACTCCAAAACAAAAGGGAAGAAAACCTTTTTGTTTTTAATGTTCCCCACATAGAATCTTTCTTAAATTTAAAAACAGAAATGTTTCAATTAGAAAGGAACAAATGAGCAGACTGTCCATTTTTCAAGTTTAGCCAATCAGATCAACAGTTTAATAATACCCCAATTATCACCTTTCTGCATTCCATTGCCGTTCACCTCTTTCGTTCTTACACGGACCATTACTTAAGATACTTATTGCATGGCTTCGTTTTGGAGCAATAAAAGAAAAACAAACGACTATCTCTGCACGCTCGCGCTAACGAAAAATTGGTCCATTAATTTCCGGTCCTGTATGGAAAGTTTTTGGTCCGAGTTTCGGCCAATCAGTGCACAGGATTTGGTATTTGGCCTTGGAAGTTTAACTTGCAATGTAATAATACTGTAAAACTTTCTTTGTGAAACTGAATTCTCCACGTAAAATTTTTTAAAAAAATTTTTTGGCTATAAATGTTATAAGATATGTTAAAATAAACGTTTTCGGTCGACTTGACCATCATCAGGTTTAAAGAGCTGTGGTTCACGAGATTACATTTAAATACATATCTTGACAAAAGCTATTAAGTTATTCCTCTTGGGAATAAACGTAGTTCAAAATTCGTTTATTCCCAAGAGGAACTACTTAATAGCTTTGTCAAGATATGTATTTAATATGATGGTCAAGTCGACCGAAAACGTTTGTTATTTTAACATATCTAATAACATTTATAGCCAAAACACTCTTTAAAAACTTTCTTTTTCTTTATACAGAAATTGATCTCTTGAATTCGTTTATAACAAATGAACACACCAGAGGTTTGCGGAGAGTGCAGGGCTTGGCAGATGAGGGCGGAAACGCGTATGAATTTCATGGTAAAGTTGAACGATTAACAAAAGCGCAGAACTTTGTGGATCGCATTTCAACTCAGCTCAAAACAAGTAACAAATTGATGGTTATGGCAAACGTGAAAGTCCTTCCCTCGTCAATCGGAACTTTGTTTTCTGTTGAAAATAAACATAATGGTAGGTGAGCATTGAACGAACATTTTGATAGTGTTATGGTAATAGCAATAACAGCAACAGTATACAATAATGATGATTGAGTGAGCGGATGAAGGTGATGGTAGGTAAGCGTTTATTTAAGCAATGATAACGACAACAAAAACAATATAAAGACATCGAAGTTAGCAGTGATGATGACAATAACGGTATTGATGGCCGAGTGGATGAGGATGATGATAATTGGAGATGAATGTTGAAAGAATATGTGACAACAATGGCGATGGTAAAAGCAATAACATCAAAAATTACAAATAGTGATGACAATAAGAATACTGATGATCCAGTGAGCGGGTGAATGTGATGGAATGGTTGAAGAGTGTTGAATGAAGATATGATAGTGATAATAATGATGAAAAACCAACATAATCGCATCGACGTTAGCGATGATGATGACGAAGCAATGATATTGATGACTGAACAGATGACGATGTTGGTAATGGGAGGCGAGCGTTGAGTGAAGAAGTGTTAAGAATAATACAATCGAAGTTAGCGATGATACGATGACAATAACGATAATGATGACTTAGCGGATGAAGGTGATGATAATGGGAGGTGAATGTGAATGGAGATATGATAGTGATATCGATATTAAAAACAATAGAAAGACATCGAAATTTGCCATGATGCAATGACAATAACGAAAGTGATGACTGAGCGGATGAAGTTGATGGTAATGGTAGGTAAGCGCTTAATTAAGCAATGGTAACGACAACATAAACAATACAATGACATCGAAATTGGCTCTAGATGATGCTAACAACAACAGTGTTGATGACTGAGCGGATTAGAGTGATGACATTGGTTAGTGAGTGCTGGATGAAGATTTAGGTTGATAGCCATGATAAAAAAAATACAATAACATTGACGTTTACGATGATGATGATAATGATGATACTGGTGACTGAGCGGATGAGATGAAGGGTAACAAAGTACATTTGGAACATTTGGCAAAAAGAATAACCAAAACAACAGACATGACAATAAGTTAATTAGTTAGTTAGTTAAGCTCTTAGCTCCTCCTGGAGCATAGGCCATCAACGGTCTCCTTACTCCAATTTCTTCTGTCTTGGGCCAGTCTTTCTAAGGCTTTCCAAGTGTGGTCCCACTCCTTCATTTCCGCCTCAACATCACGCCTCCAGGTGTTCTTGGGACGTCCTCTTTTTAGTAATGGTACATCTTCCTGATTGGAACATGGTCCTGACTTTCCATGTACCAAGAGTGGATGTTGACTTTGGAGAGAGAAGAACATTCGGCCCTGCAGGGCTCTTGCGTCTTTGCCTGCACAGCGTCATTCTCTGTCTTTTAGACAAGCCTCTTTTCTCCGAATTTCGTCAATAGTTCTGTAATCCATACAATCCACTTCACCGGGGATTAGCCCATGTAGCTTCACTAGAGCCCCGTTGGCCAGCCTTATCTGTTTCTATCTCCCACAACGAGGACGAGGGGTTGGACTTTGGGAGACAAATATCTATGATGCAAAAAAGAATCTGATAGTCTTGCGATAGTAGCTTTGTCTGTGTTAACAAGATTCTTCCTGCATAAGTTAGACACACGTATATTGTTAAGATTCTTTTTAACATTTTATCTGTTTTAAGAACCTGCAAAACACAGATATAGATGCTGATAGTTGCTGTTTTGAATATTCGGCAATCCCACTATAGTACTTTTACGTAGCTTCAGTATACTACTGCTGTTTTGTACTTCTAACAACCATTTCTCCTTGGGTTCCATTCAGGTCAGCCGAATATCTCCGTTTGGGTCAGCTGCTACAAGAGTTGTCGAGTTGGCATCACCTACTCAACGGCTTCAATATCAAAAGATTTAGCTTTTCACAGAGTTGGAAAGCTTGCCGACAGAAACTGGCACAAAATTCTGTTACGTTTTCATATTGACAAGCGCAAGACTAAATCAAAAATTTCTGTTGATTTGTACATTGACTGTGAGCTAGTGGCAAAAAAGAAGATGTCTTTAAAGAAGCTATATTTGCTCTTTCCAAGATCCAAAGGAAAAGATGGTGATTGCGTGTTTAAATTTGCTCATGGCAACGGAGCTCGTAGCTGGAAGGTACAGTTTCTTTATTGCTGTTAAGACTTACTAAGGTTATCCAAAATCAAAGTCTGTTTTTCCTATAAGCAAATGCATTAACAGCCTGGTTTAGTAGGCCACATTTTCAAAATGTGCTTCTCTTTACCTTGTCATCCTTCGTATATAACAGAACACCTACAATGTGTAGCAGATTGCAGATTGAAATATTTTCTGGCATTCTATACTAGAAAAATGAAAGTAAACGGACTATTCATAAGATTTGTTTTTCCACAGGGAAGCCTTCAAAATGTTAAGCTAGTTTTCAATGGAAAAGTGAAAGGCTATACAGAAGGAAGACATTGCGATGCTGTCAGATCAGGAAAAAGCCTAAGAGTTGCAAGTGCTACAGCATTAGGTAAGTGTGTTCAGTCTTGTAACCTCTATTAATATCATTATTATTATTGATCTTACTATTATTAACATAATTATTATTATTATTACATCGTCTTCAAAGCTTATCTTTGTCGTTGCGATCACCATTGTAGACATTGTAATTATGGTTGCCATGGTGAGTTTGATTGTGACTGTTGCCATGAGCTCCTTTACCATTCAAAGCTGTAATTCTCGTGAAAATAGATTTACATTACTTGTGTTGTAATTAACTCTCAGGACAAAGTGATCAACGTTCGGACCAAAGGCTTGTTAATGGTCGTCAAGCAACAATGGAGAACATAGTTCGTCTTCTGATGAAGCAACACAAGGAAGATCAGGAGAAGATGTCAGCGGTGATGCGGCTCTTGAGGGGCATGCGCACTGACATAAATGGACAGGTAGGAACAAGAAAAAGTAAATTTTTTCTATAACTTAGAGAAAGAGATAGCCTTCCGCCGTCCATCAGAAGAAACGGGTCGGGTTCCATAAGAAGTGGAAACTCTTCGCTTTTGCATGGTTTAAACATAAAATAGATTTTGGCAGATGTTCGTGATAGTTGATAATAGGATTGTAGTTTTTTTGTTAGGTTTGTAATAGTCAAAGTTAAGATTGTAGTATTCGATTGATTTGTTGTGATGCAGTAGCTTATTTTTGATAAAGAATGATTTAGAAAAAAGAATAAACAACATTAAAACGCACAATTAAATTGCAACAACACTGTGTCCATCTCCGTCTGAAAGAACTACTTCAGTAAACACAAAATGGTACCCAATGAAGGACCTCTTGGCTTCCTCTTTTTAGTTTCTATGCTATGCAGCTTAAGCTTTATTTTGATTTGATACCGCTTTTTTTTTTTGTTAACAGCTGTAAAATAAAAAAGTTAATAAATGAGAGTAAACTTAAAGTGCCTTTTACCAAAGACCCTCAGTTCGATCCACAGCATCCACAGCCATCATTAGAAGACTTCTTTCACCAGTAGTCATTAGTTTTCGGATGATCACACTGTAGGTGCTGCCGAAATATATCACTAATACACCTCAATGATGTTTTATGGTTGAATTTGAAGTAGTTTTACTTTTACTGTAAACTCCCTTGTTAAAGACCCCCTCCCACGGTTTTCAGCCCCCCCCCCCTCCTCCCGATATAGGCCCATCCAAGTGCCAACGTAGATTTTATTCAGGATATATGCCTACCCCCTCCCATTAATAAGCCAATCTGCTATATAAATGTGTTCTTTTAAAAGATCAAAACTTTTAATCAAGAGTTATTGGCTGTGGTGTTAAGAACGATAACACATTAAAACACAGACACGAACTTTGTGAATCCTACCGAGTATAGACGGTTTCATCGTAAACAGGCATATTGATAACGTTAAGTTTTGTAGTTTTTTTCAATTTCTGTTCTGTTCCAGTTGTTCCAGTCTCACAAGGGTTTTATAGATGTTTTTTCAAACAAGTTCACTGCTTGTGTTGACCACAATAATTGAGTTTTAATTCGTTTCTCAGATTTTATCTCGTCGTTCCAAGACATTTCTTTTATTCTTATAATCCCACCCAGATAAAAGCCCCCTGTTTAGTTATATAAGCCCAGGCCTTTCAAGTAGGATATTTTTAGGTATGTCTCAAGTTAAGTCGAGAAGCAGTGGCCGAGCAGTTAGCATGTTCGATTCGTAATCCTAGAGTCGCGAGTTTGAGCCCTGGCCAGACCACTGTGTTGTGTCCTTGAACAAGACAATTGTTTCAGATGACTAAGTTGTACAAATGAGTATCAGCTTCCACTTGAGGCTAACCTGCGATGGATTAGTGTCATGTCCAGGGGGGATCAAAGACTCTCATCCGCTTGACACTAGAAAAACCAAAGATATGCACTGGCCTGACTGGCGGAGGGGTTGGCGCAGTGGTAAGATCTCTGCCTCCCAATCCTGAGTTCCCCGGTTCGATCCCCGGCCTAGTTGAGGGTTGAATATTTGGGTACCTTCTTTCCCGCTAAAGGCCACCCAGCCTTCCATCCTTCTGGGGTCGGTAAATGAATACCAGCATACATGGACCGCTTTGAAGCGGCTGCCAATTGCGCCTTTATATGCTTCCGGTGCGCTGGGGGTAAACTGATCATTGTAAAGCGCCTTTGAGCATTCACTTGGAAAAGGCGCTATATAAATGCACCACTTTACTTTTTACTGGCCACTTAGGCTCGAAAAAGGGGTTGTTTTTTATGTGTTTCTGTTCAGGGCAAGTGTGAATTGACTGCATGTAAAATATCATTTGGTTCAGTAGCTAATAGAAAGTTCTCTCTTTCTAGACCGAGGAAATATTATTACTTCGTCGAATGTTCGAGAACTTGAGAGCCCAATGCTCCACGCAAGGAGAACCTGGAATAAAGCAGCCAAGACCTACAAGCAATGGAAATGGAAACGGGGCTGGCAATATTGGCAATGGGAACGGTAAACCTGTTTATCAACCTGTAACTTCTCCTTACAAAACTCTTACAAAATAAAACATTTGGTAACGAGAAAAGTGCAGTAAATCATACACAGCTCAACTGCTGAAGATCAAAGTCAAATTCTCCTATGCTGGTAATACGAAAAGTATAGGTTCTAGTTTGGAGAATTAAGCAATACGTCATTTGACGTAATTAGGGCTGAAAGGGTTATATAGTTGAATAACTGATTTTTGGTGTTATAACTATGGTCACATGTCGGAAATAACTGTCGTATAGATTGAAGCTGAAAGAATTTCTTTGCTTAGACCGCTCAAGTGTTCTGGATTTCAATGTTTTGTCATTACAGTTTTTATATCTGCTTAGCGATGCCGTTAAACGGGACCCTATTCTAGACCAAAATTCTATGATACTCTCCCAGAGTAAACGGCTTGAAAATCATACCCTTTAAAGCGGCACATACCCATATAGGCAATAATTGGGAGTACCTCCCGCCCGGATGGACTTAGACTATGGAGGAGCTGACTGTCTGTAAGCCTTTCTGTCTGTTTTATATGTCTATTACATGGCGATAGGCATTTCCATTTCGTACAGCGACACTTAAGGTGCATATGAAGTAAAAAAGATTATAATTTCAGTGGATAGACCTTGCTACATGAGGAATAGCC
This sequence comes from Hydrozoanthus tunicans, assembly GCA_026413305.1. Lineage (NCBI taxonomy): Eukaryota > Metazoa > Cnidaria > Anthozoa > Zoantharia > Hydrozoanthidae > Hydrozoanthus > Hydrozoanthus tunicans. The sequence goes on from JAOBAT010065905.1 coordinate 22,962, forward strand.
CTGAAAAAATATTGTCAAAGTCTTTTATTATTCTTGAGATATTTTATAATCTTTTATGTTTACAACGATGACGTCACGCGTGCTTGATGTATCACAAGGTACACAGACCATTAGTCAAAGTTTAGTTCAAATTCGTCCCAAGGTGTTGAATTTGCAGCAGATTCAGTGAAAAAGTATTCAAAGTAGTGACGTCATCAGTTGAAAACATAAATGTTTTTTTTTGTTTCATATTGGTTTATTGTTCAAATCTTTGTTGTAATATGTTGTTTTTCCTACCATTGTTATTCTGTGTTCAATTTTCAAAGAAATGTTAAATGTAGAACTTGCTATTATGAAAAACTGACCCTGTTGTCTATAATATTTGGTAATATTGCAAATAATGTAATTGTGTTGTCGATTTGAATCTGAGAAAACAAAGATGCGTTTAACCTAAGGGAAAAAGTCAAAACAATGGTATTTTTAAGGAACCCAATTTTGTCGGGGGAGGTGATGGGTGGCGGCACATACCCCCTACCC
>JAOBAT010065916.1:0-23475 GCA_026413305.1 Hydrozoanthus tunicans
TATATATATTTTTTGTGGTTAAACATCAAGATATATTGCAAATTTTGAAATATTTCGCCAATGTTTAAATATATACAATTAAATATGTATGTTGGAATAATATATATTTTTTTAGCTTACATATTTTACTAACGGCAAGTGTTATTATTTTAGTCACTTTCCGAGTAAAAAGTATTATTTACTTAATTAGTTGACATTTTAATATGTGAAATCCATCGAGTTTTTAATAATGCTCAGAAGGCTCAATGCACTTTGCAGGTCTCGGGCAAAAATTGAATAGTTAAGATTTCGACTGATTTGGCTGAAGAAACAAAACATTTTTGTTTAGACATCTTTTTCACTTAAACACGGTAAGTACCAATTAGATTTTAGAAGGACCAACGCATTAGCTCTGAAATACATCTATTTTTTTTAAAGACCTATACGGGAACAGATTTTGACTGAACATGTACACTTGTATTTTAAACTGAAGCTGATTTCTTTATTTCAACCGAGATCGCTTAACTGGATTTTGCAAGTTCTAACCATAGTTGAGGAACACGATAAAGTTCAGCCATTTGTGCTATGATAAAGTTATACAACAATCTAGACAAAGTATCAAAAATTCGGATTCGTTAAAAACCGTTAAATGATATGTTTTATCGCTGTCTTTTCTAAAAAACACAATATTTTTATTCAATTCCAAATTTTCAAATGTTCTGTTGTAGGAAAAAGATTCAGGTTGATTTAGGTAGATTAAAAACAAAAATTTTCGTTTTTATCAGTCTTGGCTAGCGCTGGCTTTAACGTTGTCTTCACACCAATTAGCCAAAGAACTGAAACCTTGCTGATGATACTGCAAATAATGGGTGAAATAAATTGACCTGGTATTTCGAACTGCAGATAAAAATGATATTAAACAGAATGAACTGTAGATAAAAATGAAATTATACATTCATCTACAAACATTACAAGATCTCCTTACGTATGTCGGTAATCAAACTAGATTTTAACGTTTTAAACCAGATTTTATTTTCACCGAAGTAGTATTGTTAATTAAAAAGAGTGTCTAGGAATACTTGTCGTAACACATAGTTAGCATTATCATATTTCATACCTCACTGTGATAATAAAAAGGTTTGCATACACAAAATTAGTTTAGCTTAGCTTATTTGAACTGAGCTCTTTGATGTCTTAAAGCTCTTGGGTCGTCAGTTATGCAACATGAGTTTTCAAAGAATTTCGTTATTCTTATATTCCTCCGCTCTTCAGTTATAACTTTAGTTTTGTAGTTTTTTCATTGCTCGAAGAGAAAAAGCCACCTGCATCGCTGTTTTTTATGCGAGAACATAGAGCCTAGCGGTTGTCAGCATCAAAATTGATATATTCTACGTGTGAATACTTTGCTGTGTGTATCTGTGTAAAGATAATCTTTTTTCTTAAGAAATATACATTTTTACATCACAACAAAATCTTTGAACTACAGTGCAACTAGCCAATTCTACTACTATACCAGGGAATTACTAACTTATTATACGATTCTTTGATTATTTTTCTGACTCCATTACCATTGAAGCTGTCTAGGTTAACTTAGCAGGTTGATTGACAGACAAACTCAATCAACTACCATGAGTTTGAACCTGAATTTAATAGAAACTTTCTAAAAATATTTCTTGACTTGTCTTGTCTGAGAAGAACTTAACATGAAAGTAAAACTTTTTTGACTACGTTTAAAGAATATTTTTAAAGATTTCTTGAACAAAAATTATTTTTCTCAGAACAAACTAAGAACGAAAACAAACTCAATTAAAACACTAGAAATTAAAGTTTATATCAACTAACAATCTTATTTATATTAAGAAAATAATACAAAAGAATTGTTCTTCAAACTGTTCTTAAAGTCATGAAGCGTAAAGTACAACGGGACTGTTCCTAGGTGAAAGATGAGAAAATTATTAAGAGTAGTAATCTGTAAAAATCACACGATCAATTTCTCTCATACTTTCATGTTTAATAAGGTAATGCATCATAAATACCATGGTATAGTTAATGTTTGGTCAAGTGAAAGTGGGTCTTGCAAAACCTCTTCTAGCGAATGTGCTATACTTTCAAATCTGTCAAAACTTCGGAGAATGAATGTTGTAGGATAGGTATTTGAAATGGTGAAAAAAAATTACTTGGTAAATGTTTGTGTGAGACACTACAGGGCGCGAAATTGTAGTAAGAATACAATATTTTTACTTTTGTTTTATTTTTATGAACAGTCATTCTTAATTTGATTAGACAATTAGATAAATACTTTTAGCTCGCACAAACTTAGACAAAGAATTTAAACCAAATGTTATCCACAACATGAGCATACGTTTCGGATCGATTACCAACATTGTTCCATTTCCAAGGAGTTTTAAATGTGCTTAATCAGGTGAAGTGTTCAGTTTAATTTAAGAAATGCTGTTTATAAGATATCTCACACCGAAGTTAAACACGCAATTTGACTGAATTTGTGCTACAATTTCTGACTTAACAGTGGCCGTAATTGCACTAACTTTGTTTCGTATCCTAAGTTATATGTCAATAAGTTTAAAAAGATAATTTCCGTGATTCCGTTGAAAACAGGTGGGGTTGTTGGGAAAACACGAGAAAAAGTTTGGATCATCCCGATCTGATAGCTTTTAGAAAATGATAACAACTAATGACGTCATTCAGGATTTCTATTTCCAGGGCCCAGTTATTTAAAGACGTTTAGTCTCAATCCAGTGTTAATTACCATGACAACCAATAGGTTTTGTTAAGAGGAAATTTTACGAAGAACGATCCGTGTTCAATAAGTTAGTATCTAGAAAAAAATTTATAATTCAAACTGGTTTTGACTTTATTCAAATATGTTACTCAGTATTAACTTTAATAAACTAAAAAGACTCAGAATTCAGTTATCTACATAGTTTTGGGTATTTATTTTCAGAACTCTGTCTTACCAAAAGCCTGAACAATTTATTGGTAGGGCTAAATATTCACTCCTAGAGTGTCTTTACGAGTCTTAACTTTCTAGCGATTATTAGCACCAAATTGTTCTTATTTCTAAATGTGGTTTAAATCGAAGAAAAACTAAGCCTAAGGCATTGCAACATATGCAATAGAAAACGAATTTGATCACGATTTCTGGGCGTGCATTCGCCGCCGAGTTACTTTTTTCGATACGATTTCCATTGACTAATTATAAACTGCGACCCATTTCTTGATCATTCTACATTGTTCGGAAAAAGTTACAAGGGCAATAAACTTTTGAAAAAAAAGCTATAAAGCCCGAGCCTCTGCTCGTTACTTCGTTCTTATAAAGCTAAGTTGTTCTTATAAACAAAAGCGTGCAGGTGTATGAATTCAGTTGCTTTCGATTCGGTATTTCTATTTTAAATTTGTCGTAGTAAAAACACATTTTATATGAAGTGGCCTTATCAGTTACATAGCTAGACATGTTTAACAAAATGAACTGCATTTACACTTTAGTTCGCATTACGTAGACCTTAGCTTAGTTTTGGAGCAGTTTACATTAAGTTCTGATAAAAATATCGTCGGAAACATGAATTGTCCAACCTGCATGGGCTACAAACAATAACAACAACTGATCGCCAGGTTTAAAGCAAACATATTTTCTTTCTCACCTCTCGAATCCATGAACATTTTTTTTTGCTGAAAAGCATACTGTGATAGAGAAGCCATTAATTTTTATTCCTAAAAAACTGGAGCTAGTTTAACAGAAATCGGTAGTTAATGGTATCGATCTATTGAATTTTGAGCTCCAGTGCTCGTCAATAATTTTTTAAGGCCGTCACGCAGATCTGTTTAGTCAATTCATTATCTAAAAAAGAGAAAGTAATAAAGGAAAAACATGACCCCTTGCGATTATTCGAAATTTGTTTTATGGATCCTGCGGTGCAAACCTTCACGATCCCGCGCGCGAAAGCAACTGTGTGAAGGATGTTCACGGCCATTTGGCTGTTACTTTTGACGCAAACAGTGAATACAAACTGCTACTGGCTACAGCACTGAGCAGAGTAAACAGGTACGATGTTTCTTTAGATTTAACGCTTTCGTGAGATGTCTTGTTTGGATATTTTTTCTCAGAAAATAACAAAAGTTCGTTAGCTTAAAATTAGTATGATTATAAAGAACTTTATGTGGTAACCGTTATAGCTTCTGCCAGTTCAGGAGAAGCGTTGTTTGAACTGAGAATAAACATTTTATCATTTACATTCGAAAGACTTCCGGCTTCGGCTTGCAAATATAGCCCTCTACTCAGGTACTCAAACATAAAGAGATCATAACATCATGTATAATACTAGTAGAAGCGGCAGTATATATAGCCTAATAGGCGTGTGAGAATCCCAGAAATTTGTGTCAAAAATATGAACGCGTTTGGTTGTACGCGCTAAAAGGAAATCCATTTTTTCTTGATATTTTTTAACCGAAACAGGCGCTGGCGGAGGTGTTAGAACAAATTTCAACTTTTCTAAAATTGTTCTTGAAACGAATAACTAGATGTCCCTCTATAGGGGTTTGAAACTTTGAATTTTTACAGCTTACGCAGGACAATCAATTCTTGTAGTCACTGACTCTTAAAAAAACTGCTGGCAAAAACTAGAAGCAGTTTAGCCAAGAAAATTCAACAGGTTCTTATATTTCGCATCAGACTAGATTTTTACAAACCTTTTGACTATAAATTAAAATACATATCTATTTAGTTAGTCAGAGTATCTACATACGATGCATAAATAATGTATAGTGGGTAGGGTTTGGTATAAAAATTTTGAAAACTGCATATCTTCCAGCTGTTTTGTTGAGTGAACAAAGAGCTGTTTTTCACTTGTTTCCTTGTGACAGGTTGCGCATTTCGCATGACTTGTCAATTGCAAATACCTGACGAAGTCCAAACGTCGCAACCAAAAAATCATACGTCTAGATGGAAATTCAAACAGCTTGTTTATATTTCATAGTACTTGATGAGTGATCTTCACAGTTTTTACAACAACTGTAGGTTTTGAAACTTAATAGAAAAGTAAAACAACGTTTTTTTACTAACCTTTTGAATACAAACTTTTCCGGACAGCTACGAAGAGATGAAGCAGAACTTTCTACAATTTTCTGCAGTTTTGCTTTGCGTTTTATCCCGCCAAGCGGAGACAGTGACAGCACAATGTTCTGCCCCGACGTATTTTTCATTCTTCCACGGTAAGTACAATCTGTTGTTAAAAGAGAGAAGAGTTTTGGCTTGGTGTGATGTCTTGTAAAGAAGTTTTAGGAGATTCAGCCCTCTAAGGCAGTGGATAGAATTTACCAATAAAAAAAGGAGGAAAGAGGACTGCTAAATATTAGGGGAAGGGGTCATAATTTTTTTGTTCATCTTTTAGGGGGTAACAATGTTTTGAACGTTCTTTTTATTGGAGCTACATTACTTTGGTCAACAGATGTATTTATAAACCAAGACAAAGTGTTATCTCAGATCGCAAATAAAATAATACAATACTTAAGCTAAAATTTAAAACAATAAAAATGTTTCTGCCACTGTATTTGGTCATTTGGTGAGTGACAGCTTAGCCTAGACATGAGTAAAAAATGTTATAGTTAATCACTTAATGGCTCCAGTGCTAGCTTCACTACTGGTTAATCTGATCGTTGTCATGGCCTCTCGCCATGTAAAATAGTTTAAAATCAGAATAGCTGCGATCGTGAAATCGCCACTTTATAGCAAAGCTGTTGTACAAAAACAATTATAAAGCAAGTTCTTATAACCGAACCTTTTTATTCTGACAAGTCTGACAATGGCTCTTTATAAGGTGCGAAATGCCCATTTTCCCAAGATTAGCAAGCATCTTCTACATCCGATTCAGAGTCGTTGATTACTTGTACAGCTACCGAAGACATTCAGTTGCATTTTCGGACTCAACAACAAGGTCAATCACCTTAATTGTTCAAGTTTGCCCCACTATTGTCGCTCTTGCTACCTGCTACTACACCCACGCAATTTCTCTGTTAAGTAATTCTTTGCCTCCTCAGTGAGTAATTCAGTTTTGCCAATAAGCACATTGCCCACATCCTCTATCGTTTTGTTAGTGACTGCACCTTAAGTTTTCCCGAGTTTCCAACTTGACATTTTATTCCCTCAGTTTCCCTAAAGGAAGGGGAAGAGTTTTCCAAAAATTTCCGGAGTTCTTTCAAACGTTTCCTTGTTTTCTATTTCTGTCTTTTCTTTTGTTTACCTTTTTTGAACTAGACTTGCTTGTTGCACCGTCGTAACCTATTTAAAAAACCAATAACGTTATTTCTGAAACTCTTGACTTTCTAACGGAAGCAAGTTTTAAAATTGTTTTTGTAGACTATCTAGTGCCGTAACTACCCTTTTGTCGAAATCTGAACCAGTCTTTTTTCCAGTTTTGATCTACCCACTAAGGAGGGGGCGGGGGGATCATATTCTTGGGGATTGTTCAAAAAGAAAAAAACAATGAATTCATTTCCGTGGCTATCGCTCCGGCAGCAAAAAATAATTTTGAAATTTTAGACTTTTATTGTTATAGTTATAAAACTAGAAAATACACTTTGAATCGCTGTGTAGATTGGGTCCTTGAAAACCACGTTGTAGCTACTTTCAAGGTCGAAAGGCGAGATCAGTGTGACACCTACTGTGCAGAAGATGAGCGTTGCTACTCGTTAAACTATCAAGTTGAATCAAACCAAACAGACCATCAATGTGAGATTAACAACTCTTCAAGGAGCGCTTCACCAGGCTCCATGAAAAGACGACGCGGGTGGTTGCACGAGGAGGTGAGGAAACGTTTAAAGGGATAAAAGAAGCTAACTTGCTTTTCCCTAATCGATTTCCTGTTTTCCTTCCCTCCAACGCTTACTAACACATTAACTGCATGCTCTCCATTGCGCAGAAAGTCTAATTAGAACTGAAACCTACAGTTTATTTAGACACTAGGCGTTTCCTTCATTGTCATCTGTATTTAGTTCTTTTTTCTGCATCTTTCATTCACTTCGTACAAATATTTTGACCTAAATTAATATATTAATTTCGTTTCTCACTGACCTGTAAAATATGGAAATATGAAATATATGAAGTCAGAAGTTTTTGAAAATTGAGCGCTTAGAAATAGGGTGTTCATCTTGAAATTTTAGAGTCATTGACAAATGATTCCCTTTCTTCGAGTTCAAAGTCTTACAAATTATCAAAAGACAGTTTGCACATTTTCTGTTACTATCAAAATGCCCAAGTTATCATGTAAGTTATCATAGAAACCTTTAAGAAAATAAAATTGTTAAACCAAGTACAATACGTTCACTTTTGAGAAATAAAAACATATACAAATTATAATTAAAACTGTGAAACATCTAAAACTCTCTAACAAGTCTAACTCCCAGATCGGTTCCGACCCATGCCCTTCTGCAGGCTACCAATCAGACCATAAAATGGTTAATGATTTGAAAAGTTGTTAACTGTTCTTGCTTGTTAAAAGTTCTTGTTAACTCATAGTTGTTTGGTGAAATGGAAATGATGTAGCGGTAGAAATTAGGGGGGAGGGGGGGGGGTAATAATATTTATCCAAGGAGCTTCTTCAATCTGCAGCTAGAGTCCACCTTTTGTCATGTTAGACTTGTTTATAGTTGTTCAATATATTCGCGGAAAAAGAACAGTTTTCTAGTCTATTAATTGACTTGCTTTTTCTTTGTCAATCAGGTAAGAAGAACGCCCCAGGAATTGGAGGAATATCCAGGTAAGATACATAATTTATTTCGTTAGGGTTTTTCAAATAACTTGTTCTGTTGTCAACGATATTTACATGACGGAGATTTGATGATCAAACCAAAACTTAAAAAAAACGTTCCAATCGTTCGAGGCTTTGCCAAACTAAACGAGAGATGTATAACAATATAACGAATCTTAGATATTATTCTGTTGTTGCAACTAAAAGTATCCGAATAATAAATGCTAAAGTACAAGAACAATTCTATCAGCCATCAGGTTCAAGAGCTTTGAAAAGGGAAAACCAAAATTCTGAAGTCCCGAAAATTATCCCCGGGACTTTTATTTTCAAGGGCATTCTTCTTTGGGCTTATACTTAGAGGGGGTATACAAACAGAGAGCTTTATATGTATTATCAGAGGGAAATCTGCGATAGGAAAATTAGGGGGCTTATCAGCAGAAGGATATTTTTGTCAACAATTTTCAGTATAAGAAAGACTTGGGCTTTATGTCGAAACTCAAGACAATATGCCAACTTCGAATTCAAAAGCAATATAATCTTTACTGAAAATTGATAATACTAAAGTTACCCTTTAATACATATTCATGGAAACACCTGTGGCATAGATTTCAGGCATCTAAAATTAAGATATATCAAAACATACCCGTCATTGCAAAAAGAAAACAAAACAAACAAACAAAACAGGTAAAAAGAAATATAACCAGACTGAAGAATTCAGGATTCAAGGTTTCGGCGTTGAAATTCCTCGTATACAAGAATACAAGACTAGCGTTAACACGTTTCAGATGATCTGGCAGTAATGATAAATAAAGTTGTGCTTACATAGCGATGCAATTGCTTGCTAATGAGGATACCCGTAATAATGTTGGCACTGAGGCCCCATGGGTCAGAAGATACTAAGCCTGCACCGGGTCCCAAAATCAGCAGGGGTCTCAGTGTTAGCAACTGGAGACAGCTGGTTCGGACTTGTTGGGCCTCGTGAGCACGTGTTTGAAGAAACTAGAGACATGAAAATAAACTTTGACAGAGTGGTTTCAGTGCAAAAAACATTCTTTTGTCGATAAAAGAAATATTGTAGTAGTATTTGTAATTTTCTTGTTTTTAGCTTTGTATGTTGGGGCAGTTTTCAAACATAAGCCCCATGCGTAGGCTTGTATTCGGACGGGCCTATATTTTGAGGAGCTTATATTTGGAAGTTTTTCTGCGTCGAATTTGGAGGGCTTAAACAGGGAGGAACTTCCTTTCGGAATCTTACGGTATAACAATGTTTAAAGCCAAAAGTATTGACAAGTGATTTTCATCCGTGTCAGTAAAAGGAATAATTTAGTATGTCATTTGGGGCGTTGTACTACATACGGACCGCTAAGGCTCGATGCAAGGCAGTATAATTGCACTATAGCAAATCTTTGATTCGTCAGTAGTAGCTATCGAACAATATTTTCTGTAGCATTTTCTTCAAAGGAATCAAATTCAAGAGAACTAATGTTGTAAAAATAATGTTAAAAAGTGAGGTCGTGAGAGATTTTGCTGTTGAGACTTGAAAGTTGTTTGTTTCTATTTTCCAAGAGTTAAGGCTGATAGAACCTACAAGCTAAGTTTCTAAAAACAGCATTTTGAACCCCAATATTAGATGTAGAAGTTGATTTGTGGTTTTCTTAGGGGAATGGCCATCTGGTACATACGGGCTACCTAAACCTATAACAGGCTGTCCAAAGGGGCGTGGCTTCACTTGGAAATCTGGATACCGTTACCATGACACTCAAGATAATCAAATGAACAGTATATCGTCGCCATCCCACATAGCAGTGACGATAAAACCCAAAGACCTCAAAAACTCATTTTGTATCAAAGACTCTTTCATTACTGGTGGGTATCTCTGGCCAGCCGGGCAATACTGCATTTACAAGAAAACAACTTGTGCTTCCGGTAGGTAACACATATGAATTCAGACCGAACGCTAAATAATGACTACAGTCTAAAACTCATAATCATAATCGTACGGCTACAGTCATTTTTAAAACCACGTCATTACCACAATCACCATCACAATCAATTTCTTGAGCAAAATCGTTATCGCACTTGTAATAGTAATATTAACGACAATACAGGTATAGATAATAAATCTATTTATAGCCCTTATACCACGTAAATATAAAATGAGAAGGTTTCTGGTTCTTGTTCATGAAAAGTTCAAGAGCATACTCACCAAGGAAAAATCCAAAACAACGATTTTTTACTTAATACAGAGATTTCTTTGCTATGATTGATCAAAGAACTACGATAAAATTTCAGTATAGAATACAAGGAAACATCTAGTCTTACACCGCATTTGTTTTTTGTTTTATGTAACATTCAACCACAATCTACATGTATGTATTTCCTATGGAATTTTTCAAGACATGTATTAATTTTTCGATTCTGGTATTTGGTTTTTTTCGTAAACACAGTACAAAAAGCTTAATTCAGTGCTAAAATAGTTAATTCGGTTCATCTTTATACTCTACGAATACCCTATGACTATAACTTTGACAACATTGCGACTACGACAACGATTTTGCAACTTCAACTACGACTTAGAATGCGATTACAGCGACTACGATTACTACCGCTGCAACGACTACTACGACTATGACTACTACGTTTGGGACTTCAGTTTCGACTACTTGAATTACGACTACAACTACGACCACTAAAATGACTACGACTGCTACTACGACCACTTGAATTACTACGACTGCTATTACGACGACCACCACAACGACTACGACCGCTATTACGACCACTACAATTACTACGACTGCTATTACAGTCACTACAACGAATATGACTGCTATTACGACCACTACAATGACTACGACTGCTACTACGACCACTTGAATTACTACGACTGCTATTACGACCACCACAACGACTACGACTGCTATTACGACCACCACAACGACTACGACTGCTATTACGACCATTACAATTACCACGACTGCTATTAAGACCTTTACAATTACTACGACTGCGACGAATATGATTGCAGCTACTGCGACTACTTCGCCGACCCGATTACAAAGACGATTACGATTACGACTAGCACAACGAATACGACTACGATTACGATAATCATTACCTAACGATTACAATTACGATTTTGGCTACGAAGGTGAAAATGAATTCGCCCGTGATACTTTTTGAAAAGCAGACTCCAACAAATTATTCCCGAATTGAACTCGAAGTCCATGATTTCCAACACAGCATTCTATATAGCATGTAACATTTTAGCTCTCTGCGCGTGCATGACGGGTAAAAGCCAAGAAACTCGAGTAAGGGCATTTTTAAACCGATCTCAACGCTTTTCGTATGAGGATAAACGTATTTATTATAAACAAACAAATGGATATTGAATTTTAAGCGATTTGATAGGTTCCTTACTCACTGTATATCATTTCATATGCACTGATGCTTTTGACCATATATGGAAAACAGCCGCGAAAACCAAAAACCAGAGCCGTGTTTACAACTTTTCTCGCCCGAAAAAATATCAAAAGAATGGCGGGAAACTCGAAATTTGTCGAGGTTTTGAGAGGTGAAACAGAGAAACACCTTGAAGACTCTATTCCTGGCTCTTCCCTCAGACAGTTAAACACCATGAAAGGTATCTAAAATACACTGGGAACCGGCCAAGGTTTCGCGCATGGATACATGAAACCATTTGGGTAAATAGGCTTGGATGGATGTTTTGTTGGGACAAAGTCATAAATGTGCATAAACCTGTGATTATTGCTATGTTTCTGTTAAAGATGATAGATTAGAACAGAACATAAGCTTATTAGCTGTAAAACTTATACTTTCGAAACTTTGATTCTGTTTCATATTTCAAACAGGTTTTCAAGAGGGATTTATCAAGTTTGACGACGAGGACACCTACAACGGCAATAAAGTAAGTGGCACTCTACCCGATGGAAAATACACCAAGGACACGTTTTACTACTTCTGTTGTCGTGCGGATGGTTCCACCGGTAACCCAGTCAAACTTCCCACAGATTCCCCGTTCTTCCTGTTCCGTCACGGCTCCAGCTGTCAATCTGTGCTTGGGATGAGAGTTGATAACGAATGGGTTGAGTGGCGCACTGAAACAAATAACAACGCGAATAAGCACGATGGTTTGATTCCAAGCACGGAATTTAAAACTGGATACTTAGTCAAGATACACTTCTGCTACTATTACTAGACATAAACCTCGGCCTTCCAAACCGTACCAAATGCAAAACGGTACCAAACTGTTGTTATAACAGCCCAAAAACTAAGAACTTTTAATTTTGTTGTCGTAATCTTAAGCTTTGTAGCTTCCGAGTGTTTGCAGCTCTTTTATTGTTCCGTGTCTAAAAAAAAGACAAAACTTGACTTGTTTCGACTGCTCCCACGTTACTTAATATGAGCTACGATTTCCACGTTGAGTATGTTATACTAAGCGGCTGGGAATGTTTTTTTTTCTCAATTTAATTGTAAAATCTTAATCGTCGAAGGAAATTTAGGGGCTCTGTCTTCCCAACTGCATCATTCTCCTATTATGAAAAATGACGACCGTGAAAAATAAACAAAGAGAAAAATTTACCGCCGCCTGGTTAGCCCAAATGGTAAGGTGCCAGTCTCTCGTGTGGGAGGCCCGGGTTCGATTCCTGGTGCCGGACCTTCACTCAGGGTTTTAAAACAACTGAGGAGAAGGTGCTGCCTTTGCCCTGCAAACGGTTAGACCATCGCGTCTTCTCGGATAAGGACGTTAAACCGTAGGTCCCGCGTGGCAGACCTCGAAGGGGACCTCGAGTCCTATTGGCTGTTCTCCCGTGACTCCTTGAGTCAAACATGTCATAAGAAGAATAAGAAACTAATTAAAAATTCGAGAACGCTATGAGTTATGTGGAGTTAGCCTATGCTTTGTGATGAGGCTTTGCCACTATCTCACTTGTTGTTGTGTAGTTATTTTACAAGCCTTGCATGAATGCACCTTGATAACGCACACCTAAACCTACCTTAAAAGGCTTCCGACGGGTCTAACAGTTTAACATGTATGTATATAAACGTTGAAACTTCAGTAATTATATATAAAACCTGCCTGAAAAGTCTGAATAATCGCCTACAAAGTATATGTTAAAAGCAATTTCTGTAGTAAGTCTAAGTCTGAAGCTATCAGAATCAGTTGTTTTTCTTTTCAGTGTGTAAATTTACAGAATGTTGGTGAAACTGTTTGCTAATTAATTTAATTAGAAATTGGAGGACAAAAAAGAGGGGAACGCCTATCGAAATCGGAACCCAAACAAAGCCCCTTTTCTTCAAGTGCCGTTTGGGCAAAAAAAAAAGAATCAAAATAAATTTTAGACTTTTGGTTTAGAATAAATGTATTTGTATCTTGTTTGCAAGCTTGACACAGTCAAAAGACTCAGCAAAAAAGTTTTAACACGTGTTTTCGACAGAATATATGGAAACAAGGGAAAATATCTTCTAAGACTTAAGTTTAATTTAGTCAGTACTGCATCGTATTAAAAGGAAGGTCTCTTGTCCCTGTTTAAAAGTCTCTTGTAATATGTTAACCAAATAATGCATTAGAAAATATGTACATTAATAAAAAAAGAAATAGTGCAAGAATACCCTATCTAGCTGTGTAATGGAGACACATTGCATGTAGAATAAAACGGAAATGTCTTTAACTGTCTCGAGTTGCTTTAAATTTGGGTTGCAGGGCACGAGTTAGGAAGGAGGTTGGATCCGTGGGTTTGTTTTATGGAGATCAATTTCTGTGGAGGTCAGAAAGAAAAATGTTTAGGTACTTTTTTAAATCATGAAGGATACCTGACGTGTTTACTATCAGAGGAACAATCGTGTTTCTTGTACATGCAGTGTTGTCCAACAGGCCAGGTATATCCAAAAGTACTTTCCTTTTTGATACAGAACGAGTTTTCTACACGTTAGAAGCTAAGCTTTTTGACTGCAAGGTGTATGAGAAGGTGTGGATATCTTGTTAATCATAGTTTAATCATTGGTGTCATGGACGCAGTAACCAGATTTCCAGGTAAGGATACGCCCTTTTGGACATCTTTGAGTGGTCTTTCAAATCCACATGTCCATATGTCACAGCTGGCCAACTCCCCACTAAATGGTAACACAAACACTTTATCTTGATATGAGGAGCAGTTTTCGTCCTAGACAATAGAAAACTCTTCTGTTCCGAGATTCAAAGTAACCCTCTCGATATTTATACTACTCGCATTTTATTTTAAATCTTTGTAAAACAGGACGTTCTTGCACTACTCTTTTTGTATGATGTATTTATAAATGCACTATATGTTATTAACCCAATAGAGACTTTTGAAACGGGGACAAGAACGTGACTTTTACATAATGCAGCCTGAATCCCATTGCTGCTACAATGGAATTTCTAACTATATATTGCTGCAATATACCTCGAACTGCTCAATTGATTAGGCAGAGAAGGACCTCGATAATAGTTTGTTCTATGTTAATTGTCCTGTTGTCATTAGGAATACCAAACGGTTCTCTTCTTCCCCAAATCTTGTAACAGTACAAATTTGGACAATAGACAATTGCTAAACCCAAATCCTTCAAAAGTACATGCTTTCTTTTGTTAAAAGTTGTTGACAGTTTAACGCGTGTTAAAACTTTTCTCCTGAGTCTTTGTACAGCGTGCTAACCGTGTCAAGCATGAAGCAATAAAGATACAAATACAGTACGTAGCGTTTTTAAATCTTATCTAAAAGGCTAAAATGTATTTTGACTCTATTTCTTTTTGCGTAAACGGCAGTAAAAGAAAAAAGGTTTTGTTTGGGTTCTAAACGCAATCTGTTTTCCCACAAGTTTCTAATTAGTAACACTCTCACCATCTTTAAGTTTAAAATGCTTTATAGAAAAACAGCTTTAGTAGCTTCAGCTTTACTACAAAAGTTGCTATGTACATATATTGTGTAAAAGACTTTCATAGACTTTTTGAACAGATTTAGGAGGTTTTACATATGGTTGCAGAAGACTTGACGTTTTTTATTCATAACTGTAAGTTAGTATATACCAGCGCGGCTACGCGCGATTTGATTAGTTGAGAAGTAGAGTTGTGAGACATTAGAGACCTTAAGCACGAGCCGTTCGTATTGCCACGGAGGCCAACCAGAAATCAAATACCAGTAGTTGACGCGTACTTGCACACATCAAGCGGGTCGTTGTGATCATCACAGAGATGAAAAGCGTCTTGGCGACCTCCGTGATGATCACCACGGATCGCATGACGTGTGCAAGTACACGTCAATTACTGGTATTTGATTTCCGGTTGGCCTCCGTGGCAATACAAACGGCTTGTGCCTAAGGTCTCTAATATAATAGATGTTGACGCGAAACAAAATGGCGGCCAGAAGTAGTCATTATGCGTTCATTTCGGACAACGATATTAAGAAAGTTTTACTATGAAGGCAAAAAAATTTGGTTTAAAAGTATTTCAAGGTCAGTAAGCTTTATTTTTTATTATTAGTTTTGTAACTTAAACTGCACATACATGAATTTCGTCACGCTATTGGAATAACTTAACTATTCGACGCATCGGAAACCATTTGAGGTACTTTCCGTGAGCACTGTAATCACGAAGGTGCCCTTCATTCATGCAAGGCTTGTAAAATAACTGCACAATTACAAGTGAGATAGTGGAAAGAGCCTTATCGTTATCTCCACATAGCTCATAGCGTTTTCAAATCTGTTAGTGCTTTTAAAAATTTTTCTCTCTTTTATTCCTTTAAGTACTAAATTGAGAACGGAAACATACTCGACGTGGAAACCGTAGCTTATATCAACGTGAAACGTTTGAGCAGTCCGAACAACTCAAGTTTTGTCATTTCAAGACGACTGGAAACAATAAAAGAGCTCAAGTAACTATGTAACGCAATCCCAAAACTCGGAAGCCACCAAACTCTAACGACGAAAAAATTAAAGTTCTTAGTTTTTAGGCTGTTAAAACGTTCAGTTTGGTACAGTTCTGGTACGGTTTGGAAGGCGGAAGCTTATGTCTAGTAATAGTAGCAGAAGTGTATCTTGACTATATATCCAGTTTTAAATTCCGTGCTTGGAATCAAACCATCGTGCTTATTCCCGTTGTTTTTTTTTTCAGTGCGCCACTCAACCCATTCGTTATCAACTCTCATCCCAAGCACAGATTGACAGCTGGAGCCGTGACGGAACAGGAAGAAAGGGGAATCTGTGGGAAGTTTGACTGGGTTACTCGTGGAACCATCCGCACGACAACAGAAGTAGTAGATGGTATCCGTGGTGTAATCTCCATCGGGAAGAGAACCGCTGACTTTATTACGGTTTTTGTTGTTCTCGTCGTCAAACTTGATAAATCCCTCTTGAAATCCTGTTGAAATATAAAACAGAATCAAGGTCTCGAAAGTGCAAGTTTTACAGCTAGTTTTCTCAAGTTCCATTCTTTCATCTTTGATAGAAACACAGCAATGTTTACAGAATTATGCACATTTGTGAGTTTGTCTAAAGAAAATTGAGTCAATCCGCGTTTGGCGTCCTTGTGGAAAATTTTGGTTCCAAGTCTCTTCGTAGTTCCTTTTCAAGGTAACTAGCTGTCTGAGACAATAGCAAGAAACAAACACGTATGTACATCCATATACAAAAAAATAGTTGAGATCGGTTGTAGAATGCCTTTAACTTTACTATAAAACTTTAATCTTTGTTAAGTTTCCAATAGCAAAACTAATTCTGAAACTGCCCAGATGTCGGCGTAAGTGGTGGTTTTCAATGGAGTTGGAGACCGGAGTACCCGAAGAAAACCTCTGACGTCGGAGGAGGATCACAAACCCAGCTCACATACTTCCCTGGCGGAGATTCGAACCCGGATCGCATTGGTGAGAGGCGAGCGCTCTAGCACTACGCCACCCCGACTCCCCTTACTCAAGTTTCTTGGCTTTACCCATTCTAAGAGAGCTAAAATGTTAAAATACTATATTTATAAGTAATCCCTCGACTTCGAGTTCAATTTGGAAGTAATTTGAGTGGTTTTGTTTAAAGGTATCAAAATTGCACGAGTCCAGCCCGCAGCGCGCGAACGCACTCTTAGTTTTTCGAAAAACGCATGAGTGAAAAATATTTCATAATTGAACGACAAAAATCGTGTAATTCCTTTTAATACACATCAAAATTAGTGAAAAAGAAACCATTATCAAATTAAAGTATCAATAACAGTAATAATAGTCGAGTTTGGAGTGGTCAAAAAATCGCAGTCGAAGTCGTATTCCTAATCGTAATCATAATCAGAACTGTCATCGTTGTTTTAGTCGAAGTCGTAATCGTATTATATTTGTTATCGTAGTCGAAGTAGTCACAGCAGCAGTAACCGCAGTTAGTCGTAGAACTCTAGTCGTAGTAGTCGTAATAGTAGTCGCTATCATAATCTAAGTCGTAGTGGTCGTGGTCGTCACTGCCGTAATTATCGTAGTCGTTGTAGTTATACTCCAAGTCGCCGTGGTGGAAATTGAAGTCATAATCAAAACAGTCGTCGCAGTCGGAGTAATCGTAGTAAGAGTGATCGTAACCCAAGTCGTAGTCGCAATGTAGTCGAAGCTGTGACCAAAGTCGTAGTGAAAGCCATAGACTGTAAAATGGCTCGAGATAACTATTTTGCACTGAACTAACCCTTTTTGCACTATTTTTACCGAAAACGGCATTGCTGTCAACAAATCAGGTTCGTTTTTTGTTAATACATGTATAATTCCATTAACACGCAAATTGAATGTGGCATAAAGCAATAGCCACTCGTTGTGTTAAAACAACAAATCCATACTAGCTAGATGTATCCTTGTATTCTTACTGCAAAGGCAGCTCAGTAGTACAGTAAGTAAAAGAACCATTTTTTAGGAATTTGTTGTTGGCTGGTGCGCAGGAAAGATTTTACATGACCTTTCTAATCATCTTCCAATTTTTTTGATAATGAATAAGCTAGGGTGTCATATAAGGAATATATTTGCAAAGAAGAACAAAATTTGTGGACAAAAGATGAAACTTAACGATCTTCCAAATTTTTTGATAATAAATAAGCAACGGTGCCTTTTAAGGAGGATATTTGCTAAGAAGGACAAAATTTGTAAGACAAAAGATGAAACTGGAGGATCTTCCAAATTTTTTGATAATAAATAAGCAAGGTAGTCTTATAAGGAGGATACTTGCTAAGAAGGACAAAGTTTGTAAGACAAAAGATGAAACTAGAGGATGTTTCAACCACAAGAAGCAAATAGAATTTTTCTCAATCGCATCCGATTGATGCCGAATAAGGCTTTGAACATCGGGCAAGCACGCTATAAACACGTGCAACAACTTACGATTACTTTTTCTCACTCATCACAATAAATTCTACATGCTTCGCATTCCTAAAAAATGACTTTAGTTGTGAATGTGATTAAAACTGTGTTTGATACTGTAGTCATTATAATTATTCACTAACCAGCGTTCGGTCTAAATATGTTGTTACTTACCGGAAAGACAAGTAGTTTTTTTGTAGATGCAGTATTGCCCGGCTGGCTAGAGATATCCACCAGTAAAAGAGTCTTTGATACAAAACGAGTTTTTGAGGTTTTTGGGTTTTACCGTCACTGCGATGTGGGATGACGGCGATTTACTGTTCATCACCCCATCTTGAGTATCATGGTAACGGTATCCAGATTTCCAAGTGAAGCCACGCCCCTTTGGACAGCCTGTCACAGATTGAGGTAGCCCGTATGTACCAGCTGGCCACTCACCTAAGAACAACACAACTTGTACATCTAAATATGGCGTTCAAAGTGCTGTTTTTAGAAACTAACAGCCTAAACTCTTGGAAAATAGGAAAGCAATATCTCTTAAGTATCAGCAACAAAATCTCTCACGATCACAATTTTTGACACTTATCGGCACTAGTACTCTTGCATTTGATTCCTCTGAAGAAAATGCTGCAGAATCATTACGTTCGATAGCTACTACTGCCGAATCAAAGATTTGCCATAGTGCAATTATACTGCCTTACTTCGAGCCTTAGTGGTCCGTATGTAGTAGCAACGCCCAACGTGACATACTAACTTATTCCTTATTCCGAAAACAAGTCTCTCCCTGTTTAAGCCCTCCAAGTTCGAAACGCAGCAGACCCTCCGAGTATAGGCCTCTCCGGATAAAAGCCCCTCCGAACATTATAGCTCCTCCAAATATAGATAGGCCCTTCGGGCAAAAGCCCCTCCGAAGAAAAGCTTCTAAAATTATAGGCCCCTCCGAATACAAGGAGGTGCTTATATTTGAAAATTGTCCTAACATACAAAAAAAACCAAAAAAAACAAGCAAATTAGAAGTACCATTACAATAATTATGGACAAAAGAATGTTTCTTGCAATGAAACCACTCTACTGGTCAAAGTTTGTTGTCTTTGACGAAGTCTTGCTCTTGATTTCTTTGAACAAAAGACAAAGTGGAAATTCGATCTTGTTGCAATTAGCAGTATGCTGTGCTCACGATGCACAAAAAGTCCGAAATTGCTGTCACCAGCTGCTAACACTCTGACCCCTACTATTCTTGGGGGTCCGGTACAGGCTTAGTATCTTCTGACCCGTAGGGCCTCAGTACCAATAATATTACGGGTGCCTCTATATGATTAGCAGCATGTGCCTCACTACAAATGCATAATGAGAATGTTGTATCAACTGCCAGATACTCTTAAATTATCATTTACGAGGAAGTTCGATGCCGCCACCTTGAAACCTGGCTTCTTCTGATAATCTTTGCTATTCACCTATTATTATTTTTTTTTTACATTGTTTCATCTTTGAGCAAAGTGCCTGGCTGAAACCTGTGCTAGAGGTTGGTTTTCAATTTTATATAAAATCATGTGTTTGAAGTTGGCATATTGGCTTGAGTTTCGAGATAAAACCCAAATATTTCTTTACTGAAAATTGCTGATACAGTTTTACTTCCGCTGAAAAGCCCTTAATTTTCCTATCACAGTTTTCCTCCGTTTGTATGCCCCCTCCATTTATAAGCCCCTAAAAAGTGCCCTTGAACATAAAAGTCCTTTCCAATATTTTCGGGATTTCACGGTATTTCAAGGCTATGAACCTGATGGCTGATGGAAGTGTTCTTGTACTTCAGCATTTATCGATATGTTAATAGTAAACTTCAATGATTTACTTCGAAAATTCAAATCGGATTCTGTTAGCTGTAGTAAAAATAGGATTAGATTCAGTATTGTTGTAAATCTCTCGTTTAAGTGAGTAAAGCATCGAACGTTTTGAACTTTTTCAAGTTTTTGTTTGATCGTCGATTGTCTGTCTTGTAAATATCGTTGGCAATTGAACAAGTTCAATGAAAAACCAAACATGTATATAAAACAAATTCTGTATCTTGCCTGGATATTCCTGCGTTCTTCTTACCTGAATAACAAAGAAAAGGCCAGTAAATTGATAGATTAGAAAACTGTGTTTTTCCTGCGAATGCTTGAAATACGACAATGTTTTGAACACCTATGAACAAGTCTAACATGAAGAAGGGCCGAGGCTAGCTATAGACCGATATAATATCCACCGCTACATCATCTTTATTTCACCAAACAACTATGAATTAAAGCAAGAAAACTTTTCAAATCATCAACTAAACAATGAATAGCATTAATGTCTGACCGGTAGCCTACAGAAGGGTTTAATCAAGTTTTAGCATAAAGTTTTTATATCGGAATCACGGAACTTAATCTGTTAGACAGTTTTTAAGTAAAAAGGTGTCCAGCGGCTTGGCATAGAAAAACACATATGGAGTTAAGGTGGTGGGGAGATTTGCAATCTGGAATGGTTCTTAGAGGTTGTTTGCTGCAATTGCATCAAAAGTTGAAAAATTTTTAATTTATGGCAAAAAACAATCCTAGGTTCCAACCGCTAATACTATTTTTTACTTATTGCCAGTTCTTACACTGAAGAAAGTGTCCATAAATTAAAGTTTCAAGAGCATTGACATGAGAACTGGTATAACTTTGATAGTAACAAAAACAGGCGGAATGGGAATCGAAAAGTGAATCTTTTATCAATAACTCTAAAGTTTAAGTTGAATACAAAATTGCTCCTTCTGCGCAGTGGCGAGCAGTTCAAGTGTGTTAGTAAGCGTTGGAGGGACGGAAATTAAAGCGGGGAATGAGTTAGGGAAAAGCAAGTTCCTCTTTTCTTTTATCCCTGAAAACGTTTCCTCACCTCCTCGTGCAACCATCCGCGTCGCTTTTTCATGGAGCCTGGTGAGGCGTTCCTTTTCGAGTTGTTAATCTCACATTGATGATCTGTTTGGTTTGATTCAACTTGATAGTTTAACGAGTAGCAACGCTTATCTTCTGCACAGTGGGTGTCACACTGGTCTCGTCTTACGACCTTGAAAGTAGCCACAACGTGGTTTTCAAGGACCCAATCTACAGAACAATTCAATGTAATCGGATACTCTTGGGCGCCAGTATATTCTAGTTTTATAAGGATTAAAGTTTTAAAGGTAAATTTTTTAAAATCTTTTAATAGATAATTAGAAGCAACATAACGATTGAAACAATTTGATTAATCTTCAGTTCAGTTATAGGTTTATTATTAAAAACCATTCTGATTCTATTGTGTCTCGATTTCGGTTAAAATTTTTGACATTTTGTGTCTGAACAGCGTATTACTGTCGAGTTAATTGTCTACGTTTTGCTTATAAAAGCCTTTTTTGGTTTAGGTGTTTTTAAGAAACCAAACCGCAATAATCAAGGAGGGGGGAGAGAGTTTCGCGTATAAAAAATTAAGAAGTTACACTAAACCTGTTTTTTATTAAGCCCACCGCATACTTGTGCGAAAGCATGCAATTTTCGTCGCATGCAATCAAAATTGCAGCACATCGCTTCTTTTTGCGGGGGCCTGCGATGCAATTTCTATCGCATGCAATATTGATCGCATGGATCAAACATGTTTGATTTCTTTAAAAGTGAATGCACCTTGTCGGAGGTTATTGCATCTTCTCGCAAACGTGTGCGGTGAATGTGCGACCACAATTTCGATTGCATGCGACGAAAATTGCATGGTATCGCGCAAGTGTGCGGTGGGCTTAATTACTTCTTCGAAATTAATGGTTGATACAAAAAAACTTTAAGTTTTTCTTCGCATATAATTTGCTTGTTTAGAGGGCCAGAACGTCTTCGAAACATCTACGCTAAAACTCTTGTCTTATTTAACAGAGTACTTACCGTGGAAGAATGACAAATACGTCGAGGCAGAACATTGTGCTGTCACTGTCTCTGCTTGGCGGGATAAAACGCAAAGCAAAACTGCCAGAACATGTAGAAAGTTCTTCTCCATGTTTTCGTGGCTGTTCGGAACCCCTAAGAAATTAAGTTTGTGTTAAAAACATAAGTTAAAACGCCGTTATATATTAAAGTTTTACTGTTGTATCAGGTTAAAAACGTGCTATTGTTGTATAAGGTAACAAAATTACAAATTACGAGAGTATGTTATTCCATTACCACACTTACTTGAAATACTTTGTCAGTATTTTTGAGAACAGTTCAAAATATTCTAAGTCTATCATTTTTTTTACTTGGCTGCACATCAATAATTCAAAGCGATATTCTAGCTACTTTCGAGACTTTTAATAGACGGATTTCAGTTGACATAATGTTTCAGGCTAAATGACTTTTTCGAATCTTAACACTTACGGGCCACCTTAAACAAAAAAATCTTAGTCTCAAAATACTCAATACTCAATACAATCAAAATTAGTCGACTTGTTAATAACAATTACCGAAACTCGCCTATATGTATGCTAATTAGGGAAACCTCGAGAAATTTTAGCATTTTAGAAGAAACACAGCGATGCAGGTGGCTTTTACTTTTTAAGCGGAGAAAAAAGCTGAACTGAAATTACTATAAAAGCTGTTGTTACATACGAAGCATTAGAGGCTTGGTAGGTGAATGAGAAAACCTGCTATACGGGAATATGAAAATGCTGGAGACACATAGATATGGCTTAAAACCTGTTTATTAATTACTGCGAGCTTCCAGAGCTCCTTGATTTTAATTAGTTACTGGCGGAATCCAATTTAGATAACGTTAACCAGTCCTATATTCATTGAAACTTAGCAAATCAGATGCTTATGGTTTGGAAACTTATTGTGGAAGTTTAGGGCCATGATTAGGTTTTTAAAAATACGTCCTAATATTTTGTTGAGAAGGATACAATTACATGATTACAACTTGGAATAAATGGTGTTTGTCCTTTGTCAGTAGGTATTTTATGTGTAAACACAACTGTTATGGGGTGTAATCTAAGTTTCGCTGATCTACAGTACAAACCGGCAAAGAACCCCATAAACCCACATCAAAAAAAGGTGGGGTTCGAATCCAGCAAGCAGCTTAAAAACGATTGGAAAGGCAGCAAACTTAATGCAGCCCAAGCATTGTCGGTGTGTATATAATAAACGAATTTCGACATGGCAAGTGCTTTTGTACGGTGTTTACGCACTTGTTTGTTTTCACAAAACTCACTCGCTTGCAAAGCCTCGCTCGTTCGTTTTGTGAAAACAAACGCGTGCGTAAATACCATGCGCCAGCGCTTGCCATGTAGAAATCTATTTATTAAACTTTCAATCTCGAATTTTGCGATTCGCGCGTTCTGATTGGTTCATTCAATCTCGGTTATCAGCTCATATTCGGAGTTCACCAAATATGGAAAC